>JAJIYU010004190.1:0-24871 GCA_030144865.1 Tinospora cordifolia | reverse complement strand
AGATTTCTCTTCATGGACCTCAGTCTTCACTTTATGGACCTCGGTCATTACTTTATGGACCACGGTCGGCACTCTACGGACCGCGGTCACCAATGTGACCTAGTTTCTCGTTTCTGCAATTTTTCCACTGATGACCGCGGTCGGCCTGTAAGGACCGCGGTCCACAGTGTGTTCTACACTTTTTCTGGGTTTTTCACATCACGGACCGCGGTCGGCATTAGACGGACCACGGTCGGCAGCAAGATGCCTTATTTTTTAACACTTTTCCGCGCACGTTTCTAACTATCCGAATGTTATAATAAATTTTATCTTGATTAAATATCATACAATGATAATTAAAAACAAGTTTCCACTCATTTTTATATTTATTTTGAATTTTTAAAAATTCATATTGATGTGGACGTATTACAAGTCTTAGGGTGATTACAACATGGGCAAAGTTTACTCCAAAGATTGTCTTAATCTCCCCAATCTCTTATTCCATTTTTATTAATCCTCACATTGTCTCAGTTGTACTTGATATTTCACAAATTCTCTCAAATACCCTCCTCAAATCAATGTCCAATTTGCCATGGGCTCATAACACTAAGATTTATGTCATGATAGTGATCTTGGTGGAATCAACACTATTTCCTCTAATTGCATTGCTTTAAATAAGTATTCAACTTCTTTGAGGACCTCAAGTTCTTTTTATCTTGGATGCTAAGGAGTATTTATTCCCTTGATTTGTCAAGAGGAGAATCTTCTCAAAATGATTGGCTCTAGCATTTTCTTTGTTATATCATTCTTCTCCTTTTTCGTTATATTCTTCTCTTTTCCACTTTTGCACCTTCTTAGAAAAGCCTTTTTCCTATTTATTCTTATGTCTACTCAACCACTCTGATACATTTCTCAATGTGGTTGAGGCAACTCCTAAAGTGTTAGTGTCTTTTATCTAGTGAGTAATGTAGCTTCCTTGCTCTCTGACCTGATGGGAAGGTAGGAATGACAATTTTCTCATCATTAGTCTTTAAATTTAACTTCTAAAACCTCAAACTAATTCTTGTACTCGAGCAAAGATTTTCTAGGCTTTTTCGTGAAGGATGAGAAGATTGTTGACTTTCTTCACTCTCGCTCATTCCTTAAAATTACACCATGATTTTTATGCATGCTTGCGAATTAAGTGATCAAACTAGAGGTTAAGTTCTAGTATTCTTTCAAGCAGACATGGCAAAGGTAATTTAAGAGCCTTTGCACATGGTCATGCCATCTTAGTTGTTGAACAACACCCATGGTCTATTGTTCTCAATGTATTCTCTAAGGTCAGTCACCCCTTTATAGACCTTTTTGGCGTATGTCTTTCCATCTTTCAAGAGAAGAGTATTGCTATTTTTCAAGTGAAAAGTATAGGGGGACCATTATACTCATCCTGTAAAAGAGCAAGAAAGACTTGAGAATATTAAAGAGGTTCAGGAAGACCAAATTGATGATGTTGGGGCTACAATGCCTTGGCTTGCCGCGCACAATGAGAAGATTTATTGACTCCCATAACAGTATGAGAATTGCTAAGCCAAGTGGACAAGGGGTCAATCATGTTTTGTCACTTTTTCTCTTTTAAAGAGTTGTGAAGATATTCATGTCTTAAATGGATGACTTTGATCATCTTGTATTGTTTTTGCACAACGAAAGCAGAAACCAATCAAAGAAAGTACAGATACCAAATAATCTTCAATTCGAATGAATGCAAACCAGCTCAAATGGAAAAAAAAATAAAGATTTAACGTCGTTTGACATATTAGCTACATCCACAAGAAATGAGAAATAGTCCACTATGAGAGAATACAAATAGTTATAGCCTATAATCAAATTTACCCATATCCCCTCACACAAAAGCCAAATTCTCACTTATACTTCTCAAATACCCCAATAAGGGTTTATATAATTGAGGAGTCCTAAATAGTTTTGAATTTCTAATTAATTTTCAAATATAAAACTAACTAATTAATTTTCAAGTACGAAACTAATTAATTTTCAAATACAAAACTAACTAAGTTGTTAACATCAACTGGGAAACTAATACGAAAGAAATTGTTTCTAATTAGAATTTATCATGTCTGATGATATTTGTAATCTCCTTCATCAAATATAGTCTAATTGCATTGCATGCCTACAAATCAAACTCTTCTCAATCTTTATCTAACATATTCACAGGTCCTTTTTTTTGGACCCAACAAAGCCTTATGTAACTTTTGCTATACCAAGATGTCTTAGACTTGCACTTGTCATATGTCAAAATCATTCTTACCATTAAATTTCTCAATATCAAATTTTGTATTTGATTTACCCATATTGTTGCTTGTCATATCAATGATTAAATCTAGTCACTACGTAAATCTCATTGCTACAAACCTACTACAAAAAATGAAATTGAAATATAACTTCAAATGACTCTAATATCACAAAAAAACCATCACATGTAAAGTTAAATCTTCAAGTCGTGCATTAAAGACACATCAAATGTTGGTGCAAGAGTTAAAAAAAAACTCTCTCCCTTCTTTTTTATCATGCAACCCAAGAAGCAATAAAAAAAATTCTTTGACTTTTCAAACACAATGAACAAAAATATTTTCTGTTTTTTTAATACTCCCAACCGAATCTTCTCTAATTCTTCCCTTTTTTGTTCTTATCACAGCCACAGCCTACCAACAACAAACCATTATATCACAAAACACATGCATCAATTGACCACATGATGCATGCGCAATAAATCGAATAATCTTTGTCTTTGATACCAATTTGTTGTGCACAGCAGAAGCGAAAACCAATCAAAGAAAGTACACACACCAAATAATCTTCAATTCAAATTAATGCAAACCAATTTAAATGTAAAAACACATAGATTTAACATAGCTTGGTGTATTACCTATGTCCACGGGAGATAAAAATAATTTATTATGAGAGAATGCAAATAGGTTACAACCTATAATCAAATCTACTTAAATCCCTTCACACAAGGTACTTTCACACAAAAACCAAATTCTCACTTCTACTTCTCACGTATCCCAATAAGGGTTTATATAAGAGAGGAGTCTCAAATAGTTTGTAATTTCTAATTAGTTTCCAAATACAAAACTAACTAAGTTGTTAACATCAACTAGGAAAAAAATACAAAGAAAATTGTTTCTAATTAGAATTTTTCGTTGAGTGGTTTAGAGCCACCCTATTAGAATTGTCACTTTTTCTCTTTTAAAGTGTTGTGAAGATCACTCATGTTTTGAATGGATGACTTTGATCATCTTGTGTTGATTTTTCGAGGTTTGGGACAAGCACTTTAGCACCTAGAATTTGCTCATTGTCCTTGGAAGGTGGGTGGAGTGTCAAAAACATGGCGTGCAAGGTCTGGTTTCATATTATTATTATTTATGCATTGTCTCCATGATTTTCTCCGAGTGTTGATCTACATCAATTTTTAGGTGATTTTTTTTTCAAGTGAGATTTTCCACACCTTGGTCAAGAGGCCTTTGAAAAGCCATAAATTCTTTAGTAATGGGGGCTTCAATTGAGTATGACTGATGATTTCTAAGGATGAATAATTGTCAATTGAAATTGTTGCGGTTGTTGTAAATGACAACACTTGTTACTATAAAAATTGACTAATAAATAGGATAATACAATAGCAATTAAGCCAAGAAGAATAATTGAATGCAAGAAGAATGATAAGATTGAGGAAAAAAGCCAAAGAAAAAAACATCTTTATTACTTGTCAAAAATTTGTTGCACTTTTTGACATACAAGTATGCATATTTACAGATAGTAAAAGGTGTTAATTTCCAATTTGGTCATGAAAACTTCCATGTTGATGATGATATCCTCCTAGATTCTTAAGAGAGATGTTGATCTTAAAGATTTAATGTCTTAATCAAATTTGGAAAATTAGGGCACATTGATCATGAGGTTATAAATAATTGTTTGGATGACAAGAATCATGGTTATTTGGGTACTTTAGCCCAACTAGTTCGTTCAACCCCTAGCAACGCAAGCAGACAATGCCCTTAGTGTTCAAATGCTAATATAATCAAATGACCTCATTTTCTGAGAGGATGACCTCAAGCTAGTTTAGCAATGGAATGTTGGTTAGATAATATTAATTTGAGTAGAATGTAATAAAAGTATGATCAAAATCCTAAACTAAGTAAATATAATTTTTGGACTTCTGTCTATGAACTAGTTTAAATGCACCTTTAAACTTTCAAACCTACTAAGATTATATTAAATTAAGTACAATATGGAAAGTTATGAACCAACAAATATTCTTAGCTATGTCATGATAGTCCTAACAATGATCATAAATAGGCAAGATTTAATAAATAATAACTAAATTATTAAAATTAAATGATTGAGTCAAAGCAAATTACCATGAATTTAAATCAACAAATTAATATTGGTATGCACTTAAAATTAATCGTAATCTCATAGTAAATTTTGATGAGATTTTTTTTTCATTTAATCAACAAAGTTGGATTGAATTAAGTACTTCTATTTTACGGGATTACCGTAACCTAAAACATGAACATTCTTAAAATGGACAAAAAGAATTAGATTTATAAAGGTGGTCCTAACTAGTTAATAACAAAAAAAAATATAAGACTTTGTTATTTTTTGAGAAAACTCTTAAACAACCAAATCTTAATATAACAAACACTTTTCTTTGAAAATGATTGAAATTATCTTTAATATGGACTTCAAACAAGTTCCTTATACCTAAAGTGTGTTATGGATGGATTTATTCTTCTTCTTTTTTTAAGTTATTGAAATCAATCCTACATTTTTGTTTTTGGACTGAGGAAAAAGGAGGCTCCATGAAGGAAGAGGACTATTATAAATTATAAGTTTAGATTATTAATTTCTTTTTTGTTTTTTTTAATGATAGTTGAAGATGTATATTTTATTGAGGTTGCTAAGCTTATTGAAGTTACTAAATATTTGTTTTTATATTGCTTTCTTTTTAAGATAGAATTGGTAGTCCAACTATTTAAATTATAAATTTAATCCTAAAATGATTTCTTTTTAGTCATCAGTTTTTAAATATCTAAGAGATGTCCTTTATGTTAGAATCAAGTATTACATAAATGTGTTAAATAAGGGCACAATAAAACTTGAAGAGATGACTCGAATTTTTATTGTCTTTTATTTTATAAGAATAGAGTAATAACATAAAACATAAAATGTATGCTATCACATTGACATCTCGTTATAGTTATAAAGCTGTATCAATCCATGGGAATTTAATCTCTTAGATCTCTTCATCACCTCATAAAGAATAGACAACAGTGGATATGCGTCCTCAAGGAACAACCTAAAGAGAACTGATGCAAGTATATATTTTGTCGTAATCTCACTTAAATGCAAGCAATAACGATATATATATATTTTTAAAAATGTCATTTTTGTTATAAATAATAATATTAAAATATTGAATGTCTTTATAACACCTTTGATATTTAATATTTTGCAACCTCTAAATATCATAATATCTAAATTAATTGAATTATTTAAATATTATCATTATGATTGATGTAACCTCCTATTCTAAAAAACTATATAAAGGGTTCTTGTGCCTCATAGAAATCATCAACAAAGAGAACAGTTCTTTCTTGAAAATTTATTTTCTCTCTAGTGTTCTTCATTTTTCTTCTTCTTCTCTTGAAGAAATTCTTGCATTTTTCAAGTTGTTCTAGTTTGATTCATATCACGTTATCAATACAATCTTACTCTTCAAAATCAACTTAAAAAGCACTGGAGTTTGGAAAGAAAAAACTTGAAAGTATACTTTAATTCATGTGATTAAATATTAGAGTAGTACATTTTGTTTGCACATACATAATTATTTAAATATAATATTATTTACTATTAAATATATATAATGTCATTGACTACAAAAGTATGTTTTGTAGTTGCGTTTCGTATGATCTTATACATCAAAAGTCAAATAAATAAATTTATTTAATATTTTATTGATTGATTATGTTATATTCTTGATTTTTATAAATAGTACTATAAGTTTGAGTTGATAGTAAGTCTCGTCCTAAGTAAAACTAAACATTAAAAGCGAGATGTGTTATCTTATCCTAGGAAACCGGTTACTCTAAGTAGGCTCTGTCTCACTACTATTTTCTGGAAGTTGTCCGATCAATTCATACAAATAATATATTTTGATTAAATATCAAAATGTGAACATATATGTAATTGGTATTATTTATTATTAACTAACATATATACAACTTATTTCTTTCATTAAAATAGATTAAAATTTAATTTAAAAAAATAATTGTTTCAATAGTCACATTCTAATATATTTTATATATCTTGTCAAGCAATATGTCAAATCTTACAAAGTTAGAATTTGTGGCACTTGAAATTTCGGGCAAAAATTATTTATCATAGATTTTGTATGTTGAAATTCATCTTAATGCGATTGGTCTTGGAAACACCATCAAAGAAGGAAACAATGAGTCATTGCATGTTAGTTGAGATTATTATTGAATATCCTATTGTTTATGTTCATATACAAAATGGTTTAGTATAATCATTTATTAAGCGCCTCCAATTAATAGCTATACCATTGATTATGAGAGCAAAACTCTTTATTTTTGTATGGGGACATATTATCTTATATGCAACAACTCTCATATGCATTAAGCCAACAAATTATCATAAATTTTTTCCTTTGCAATGAACTTATGGTCAGGAGCCAAATATTTTTCACCTAAGAATTTTTAGATGTGCAGTATATATTCCAATTGCTCCACTACAACGCACTAAGATGGGTCTCCAAAAGAGGTTAGGTATATATGTTGAATATGATTCTTCATCAATAATTAAGTATCTTGAACCTGTGATTGGAGATATTTTTATAGCATGATTTGCTGACTATTATTTTGATGAGACAGTTTTTCTAACATTAGGGGGAGAAAATAAATAGTTGGGAAAAGAAATAGATTGGAATACTTCATCCTTATCCCAGTTTGATCCTCGAACAAAACAATGTGAACATGAAGTTCATAGGAGAATTCATTTGCAAAATATTGTAAATAGATTGCTAAATGCATTCACTGACCTTAAAAGAGTAACTAAAATTCATTACTAGTTGTCAATGCTCCAGCTCATATTGAAGTCTATTAAGTATAACTTGTTGCAAATGAATCTAAGAGACGCCTGAAGTCTGGTAGTCCAATTGGTTCCAAAGATAAAAATCCTCAAAAAAGAAAAGAAGCAACTAATAAGGATGTTCAAATGAAGAAGATAGATACTCCTGAAGAGATCAATGACATAACTAATAATGAAACCCCAGAAGAGGTACATATACATGAAAATAATGAAGAAATCTCAATTAGTTATGTCACCACGGGGATGAGATGGAACCAAAAAGAAAAGGTTGTTGATGATATCTTTGGATATAAAATAGCACTTGATGTTTTGAATGAAAGCAATGATCTTGAACCTAATCGATTGAAGAATGTTGTAAAAGACATGACTAGCAAAATAGAAAGACGCAATCCAAACAGAGTTAGACTCACTCGCAAAACGAAAAGCTTTTGGGCCTGTAGTCCAAACACCTGAAGGTGTGACCCCTGTAAGGTATAAATGGGTTTTTATGCAAAAAAGAAATGAGAATAATAAAGTTGTAAGATATAAAGTACGACTTGTTGCACAAGGTTTTACCTAAAGACCAGGTAATGATATTGATGAGACATATTCTCCTGTGGTCGATGCAATTACATGTAGATATCTTATGAGTCTAACAGTTTAAGAAAAACTTGAAATGCGTCTAATGGATGTAGTAACAACCTACTTATATGGATCTCTTGATAGTAATATTTATATGAAAAACCCAGAAGGATTTCAAATGCTTGCAACATCTAATTCAAAGTCTTGAAGAATTTATTCAATAAAGTTTACAAAGATCTTTGTATGGACTAAAACAATATGGACGAATGTGATACAATCGTCTTAGTGAGTATTTGTCTAAAGAATGTTATAAGAATGATTTAATTTATCCATGTGTTTTCATCAAGAAAACTGGATTCACATTTGTTGTAATTGTTGTATATGTTGATAATTTGAACATTATTGAGAGTTTTGAAGAACTTGTAATAGTAGCAGATTATCTAAAGAAAAAATCTGAAATTAAAAATCTTGGTAAAACTAAATTTTGTCTTGGCTTGCAGATCGAACATTCATCAAGTGGAATTCATATTTATCAATCAACTTATGCAATAAAGATCTTGAATCGATTTTACATGGATAAAGCTCATCCATTGAGTATTCCAATGGTTGTTCATTCAATTGATGTAAATAAAGATCATTTTCGGTTTCAAGAAGATGATGAAGAACTACTTGGTCCCGAAGTACCATATCTTAGTGTCATTGATGCATTAATGTATCTTGCTAACAATACAAGACCTGATATAACATTTTCTATTAATTTATCAGCAAGATATAGTTCTTCATGCACAAGAAGACATTGGAATAGAGTTAAATATGTATTCAGATATCTCCGAGGTACAATTGATTTGAGTTTATTTTATTTGAATAAATCTCGAAAGTAATTAGTTGGTTATGTAGATGCAGGATATTTATCAAGTCCACATAAAGCAAGATCCCTGGCACGCTATGTATTCACATATTACAGTATTACTATATTTTGGTAATTTACCAAACAAACATTAGTTACTACATCATCAAATCATTTAAAAATATTAGCAATTCATGAGGCAAATCGAGAATGTGTTTGGTTAAGATCAACGATTTAATATATTGAAGGGACTTGTGGTTTATTTTTTAAGAATGATGCTGCAACAATATTATATAAAGATAATGCTGTTTGCATCGAGCAACTGAAAAGGAGGATACATAAAAAGAGATAGAACAAAATAATTTCGCCAAAGTTTTTTTTCAAACATGATCTTCAAATATATGGTGATATTAAAGTTCAACAAATCCGTTCAAGTGACAATTTGACAGATATGTTTACAAAGACTCTATCGACTACATTATTTGAAAAGTTTGTTCATAACATTGGGATGCGTCCGCTTAGAGATCTTAAATAATATTATTAACAGAGAAAACATAAAGAAGAGTTTATTGATTAGTGCACTGTACTCTTTTTTCCTTAGCTAAGATATTGTCTTACTGAGTTTTTCTTGCAAGATTTTTTTACGAGGAAGTTCTAATAATATTATAAGACTTTATAAGAATGTATACTCTTTTTCTTTCTAGATTTTTTTTCCTAGGTCTTATCTAGTAAGACTTTAATGAGGTATATTCTAATATAAAAGACTTTTAAAGGGAGAGTGTTATAAATAATAATATTAAAATATTGAATGTTTTTGTAATCTCTTTGATATTTAGTGTTTTATAATATTTAAATCTCATAATATTTAAAGTAATAAGATTATTTAAATATCATCATTATGATTGATGTAACTCCCTGTTCTAAAATATTATATAATGAGGTTTTGTGCCTCATAGAAGTCATCAATAAAGAGAATAATTTTTTTTTGAAAAATTTTTTTTATCTCTAATGTTCATTATTTTTTTTCTTCTTTTTTTAAAAAAATTCTTACATTTTTTAAGTTGTTCTAGTTTGATTCATAACTATTTGTAGATTTTTTTAATACTTGTCCTAAGTTCTCTTAAATATTTTTAAGATGCTTACTCGTAATATCCCTAAATAAATATATGCAAATCTTAAAATATTTATAGGAGATTAATATTGAAAAATGAGTTACACAAAGCATTACTTTTTATTAAAGTAAATAGAGTCAATTGAGAGTACGAAGAAGCAGGAAGCATACTTTTCCTAAGCCGGCGTCCGTATTTTATATTTTCAGTAGGAAATGACAATTAGGTACACGATCCCTAACGGTAAAAAAAATGCCATCATTAATTAGTTGTTCTACAGGAGATTTTAAAATTCATTTCATGTAATTAATATTAGCCATTCTGAGAGTCCATTCAAGTTAAAAAAGATAGTTAACTTGTCCGATTTAGTTAAAAATCAACCCTAAAACCTCTTCCACTCGATTCACCAAAATCCCGAATTCATTACAAAGATCTGCGTCTTCCCCCTTTTCCCACCGTACTTAAAGGGCATTCTCGTACTTCCAGGTATGCGCACCAACGCGCTATTCCTTTCAAACAAAGGCGCGAAAATAACTCCAATCTCCCGCGCCTTTCCAACCTAACCCTTGCCCTTTATTTCTTACCCCCTCTCACCCCTTCTCAACTCTCTCTCTCTCTCTCTCTCTCTCTCTCTCTCTCTCAAACGATAACCAAATGCGCCGCCACCACCACCGCTTGCCGCCTTCGGCCGCCGTCGCTGCCGCACCGTCCACCACCACCTCCTCCTCTTCTTCCATCGCCGACGCTTGTCAGCCCAAACGCGGCAAGAAGCGAGGGAACTACAGTTGTGGCCGCTGCGGCCAACCCAAGAAAGGCCACGTCTGCCACGTCACTACCGGCGCTGCATCCGAGGCTACGTCCGTCCTGACTCCGGCGCCGTCATTTCTCTCACCAACGCCACCGCGGCACCCCCACTCCCACCTTCGCCGTGCTCTCTCCTTTGACGATGATAATAATAATTATAACAACAACGATCACTCGTCGTTCCCGGTGTCGCCGGATGTCGACGACTGGATCACAGATCCAGTGGAGATGGAGTGGGATTTGGAAGGGATGGGGCTGCCGGCGAGTTGTTTGTGGGAAGTGTTGAGGAGATTGCCGCCGGCGTCGTTGTTATCGGCTGCAAAGGTGTGCAAGGGATGGAGAAACTGTACAAGGAGGCTTTGGCGCGCGACGGAGGAGCTTAGATTGAGAGTTCCGTCGAAAGCGCAGGTCGGATTCGTCGGATCGCTGTTGCAGAAGTGTTCGGGGCTGGTTAGGCTGTCTCTCATGATGGAAAGGTTTGGCCTTTTTTTATCTTACTTCTTAGTTGATGTTTTAGTTTGGGAATATGAGTAAAATGAGGCAAGAACGAGTGTTGTTTTCTTGTAATCAATGAGCTGTTTAGTTAGATTTATTGTTCCTTTGGTATTCCACAGTGATCTGGATGCGACGATGTTGGCTTGCATTGCATTCTCATGTCCTAATTTGGAATCGATGGAGATCTCTTTGTTGGATTGTGCCGTCAATCGGATTACAGGGTATAGATCTATTTATTGCTTATCATTGGCTATGAATCTGTTAAATAGCTGCATTACTGGTTTTTATCTGATAATTGCTAACGGGTTTATGGATTTAATGTTTATCTCTCTTTTCACATATGGGGCTATTCAGTTAATCATTGTTTTGAGTTAGATCTGATACTTTACATCTATGTTCTTATGTTTTGTTTTTTTTTTGTTTACTGCTTGATCTATCGTATAAATTTGCTGCTGAATGTTTAGGGTTTTAGGCTGGGTGTTGACTTTTATGGTGGGATTTCTTTGAAAACCAATTCCTTTTCTATAATTGTTTAGTTATTGTTGCTTTGATCGTGCTTGTTATGGATTGTTCATTTTTTTTCTTTTTTCTTTTTTTGTGTGCAAAGTAACTTGGTTCCAATGCTTATGTTATATTTACAATTTTTTAATAGTGAAAAAGTTATTAACTTTTCTTTTTTTTTTTTTTTTGACTTGTTCTTTTATTATCTCAGTTTTATTATAACAATAAGCCAAGACTGTCTTTTTTATCATTATCAATGATCTTAACATCAATGTTCTGATCTGATGCTGGGGGCTTTGCAGCATTTTTCCTGATTTGGCATCTCTGTATCATTCTTTACTTTTTTTAAAATTTATTTTCATCATGTCTTTGTGTAAAAGGTTTTTATCTATATGTGTATTTCCAATCTTCCTTTATTGCTAAGTGGCTCATATAACTATTATTGAACTATTCTCACACTTCATAATTAGATTTGTCTTGTAGAGAGTTTGTCTGGGTTTATCATTAGTTTTTTTTTCTTTAGAGTTTAATAGATTTTTCTCAACTTTTAATGAACTTGGTTCTACTAATCTTTAATTTTAAATTGGATGGATAATTTCATTTGGGATCTATACCCATTGCATAACAGATTTTCTCTTTATGTATTGGCAGAGATGAGTTGGGTCGTTTTGTTTCCGAGAAACGATGTCTCTCCAGCCTTAAGATTGAAGGGTGCTCTAACCTTGGATATTTTACCCTTTGTTCTTCAAGTCTGTCAACACTCTGGCTTTCAGATCTGCATTCCCTTTCCAGAATGGTAAGTTCTTTTCTAAAACTTTATTTGAGATTTTTTTTTTTTAACTTGGTGGTTGTGTGTTTAAATACTGTCATTTGTTATTCTTGTGTTTCTGCAGGCATTTAACTGTCCCAATTTGAAAGAGATTTCTTTAGATTTTTCTTGTTTAGAAAATGATTCTACTGACCTCGTGACAATGATAGATGGCCTTGGAAGAACTTGCCCAAGGTTGAGAAAAGTTCATGTTGCTTCTATTCATCTTTCTCATGCTGTTGTGCTTGCTCTTACAGCTGCAAACTTAAGGTCTGTTGGCCAATTGTGATTGACAAATCAAAGTTGAATCGTTGATATCCTTCTACAATAACTAATCAATGGAGTTCAACTGACCACTTGTGCAGGGCTTTGAGAATGCTCTCCCTTGTTTGGGGTTCAGGAGTCACAGATGCATCTGTGGCTGCCATCGCTTCTATCTATCCTAACTTGGAGCTGCTTGATCTTAGTGGGTAAGGGGCTAACATTTTAGCGTTAAGTAAACTTTTTATGGGGTTTGATTGTTTGAGTTAGCTCGAATATTTCATGCCATGTTTCATCTATCCTATTGTTGATGGGCATGTCACACAACTGTTTTTGCAACAGGCAAATCATTCTAGTCAGAATTCAATTTTTAGAACCTCTTTTGTTGGAAAAGTTAATTGGTTTGGAGAAAAGTAAGAGAGGCTATACAAGTTAAGTATTGAAGTGAGACTATACAAGTTAAGTATTTAAGTGACAAAGAAATGGAATGAATTAGTAAATAACTGTATAGCATTATATGGACACGTGCATAGTTTATTTCTCATATTAAATTGTTGTGTAGTTATGCTGCACTAACCGAAATCTGGTTGAACCATCAAAGTCTCAAATTAGGTGATACTTGTTTACTCCCTTATTTATTACTGGTAACAATCATGTCCATGAACCAAATCTTAGTTTGATTTATTAGTGTTGTGCATAAAGTAACTTCTTGCTTTTGCCTCCCTTACTTTATAGAATCATAAAATAATGAAACCTTGGTGGGACACCATCACCTTCAGGTCACTGTAAAAGATGGGTGATACGGTAACCTTCATATCACATTTAAAGACCTGCAACGTTTTTCATAAAGTAATTAGGCATCTTTTAAGTGATAAATAAAGAAAGATGATAACTTTTTTCCTTTTATCACTTTTAACTATTATATTTTGTTCCAGCCATGTAACAATTCCAAATGATGTGTCTGCCAATCAAACTGAAAAGGCATTAAAACTCGTGCATCTTCTTTAAACCGGCATAGTGCATGATTTTAACCAGGACCCAGGGGCTCTTGCCATTTTTCCAAAATTTTATCATTGGATTACTTTCTGAGAGTTCCAATGTTAATTTTTCTGTCTTCAGGTCAAGCATCAGTGATAGTGGTATTGGAATGATATGCAATGAGTTTCCTGATACTCTGTCTAGGCTGCTTCTTGCTCTCTGTCCTAACATCACCTCAAGTAATTGTTCTCTCTGGAACTTCAAGCTCCATTAATGCTGTCTTTGAATGCAATGACCGTAATATCTGAGATTTGTTTTGTGTTCTCTTGTCTATTTCAGGTGGCATTCAGTTTGCCACAGCCCAATTGCCCCTTCTGGAGCTCATGGACTGTGGAATGACCATTTGTGATCCCAGCACTGAAACATTTAGTGAAGAATATGCACTTGGAAAACCTAGTTGCGTGCAGAAAACACCCAACGGCAAGACTCGCTTTGCATACCAGAAGCTGATAATTAAACATGCACGGTTGAAGAAACTCAGCCTCTGGGGTTGCTCTGGCTTAGATGTGAGCCCACTGTTATTAGAATGTGAAAACTACCTTCCTGATCATTAGACCTTTTTGTTTTTCTTAATCTATTGACTTTTTGCTGCAGGCCTTGTATCTAAACTGTCCAGAACTTAATGATCTCAACTTGACTTCCTGTGCGAATTTACATCCAGGTTTGTTATTCAAGAGTTGTTTATTCCAGTGTAGAGATGCTCCTTTGCTGTTCTCTGACACTGAAAAGTGATGAGAGATCTTCTAATTGTTCCCTTGCAGAGAAATTACTGATTCAGTGTCACGCTCTGGAGAATGTTCATGCTTTAGGATGCCAAGATGTGTTAATTAAAGCAATCACCAAGCAGGTAAATTTCATTTCTGCATTTAGCTCGAATTCTTATTTAGATAATATTTATAATTGTATTAATTAGATGTTCTTGGTTTTAGGAATAACTTGAATAAAAATGGTAATTGTTTCATTTCAACTTATGCAAACAATTTACTTAATTAGCCATGTCAAAGTAGGAATGATTTTATTTTCCCTGTCAAATGTTAAAACTGATTTTAGATCAGAACTCTTTTAGTAGATTGTGGGTGTCTGCAGGTCTTTATGAACTTTAATTTCTCATGAATACAATACTCTGATACTATTAAGCTATGATCTAACTTTTCAACTTCCATTTAAGCTGCTGATCAAAAAAGAAAAAGAAAACTTCACATTTAGCTTACAATCCTAGAGTAATGTGTATAATAAAATTGTAATTGATGAGTACTCTTTCTGGGCCTCAGGTACAAGACAATTCTTCTTATGTGGATGACCATTTCCCTAGCAAGAGATTTGCAGATGGTTCCAAGAGGGTTCAAGTTCCACGTTGTCTTACCCCACAGGTACAATAACAATACTCTGGTAAATTGTACTCATTTCTGCCTTAACCTTCAATTCCATCCAAGAGTGCATTGTTTCTCATGGAAGCTTCCCTCTTGCAGCCATCAGAAAATGAAAAGCGAAGAAAAGTGTGCCGATCATTGTGTACTGTGATTGCTGAATGACAGGTGTATGTTTCTAAAGGCTTGAACGTATGAATCAACACCCAAGTTGGCTGGGTTATTTTTATTTTTATTTTTTCCCTTCTTTTCAGCATTGATTTGGAGGTTTTGGGTTAAAAGGGGAGCAGTGGAATGTAAAAGTTGTACCAATTTGCTCGCTGCAACCCCAATGTAACCCAACTGGGTGTTCACCCAAAAAAAAAAAAGAAAGAAAAATATTTGTAAACAGTGAGACCAATGGAAGTAATGATATGTGGTATGTGGTATGTGGTATGTGGAGAGAGGGATATCATTATAGTAAATCCATTTCCATTGGGTGACTTGTTGCCCAATGTGAGCCCTTATACTTGATGAATAAAGGCATCGTTACTGTATCTTCTATCTGTATGGCCTACGATGGCATCATTTTAGCAATTAATAAAGAAGAAAAATGGGAAGCTTTTTCTATCTACAAGTGCATCTTTGTTGCTTGCATGCTGGGTTGGGCAGTCTCTTTTCTTGATAAAATAGACTGTTCTCCTAAGCACTTGGCAAGTAATGCCCATATGTTTTGTGCAGAAGCAACAGTTCTTTTACTTTTAATATAAATATGGATGCGCCTTGCGGCAGTATTGGAATACTTTCCAAAAGGGATTAAATGAGACGCTAGGTTCTCCATCTCATGCAAAGTAGCCATTGTATTATTGCCCAGTTGCCCTCATTGTAAAGGTTTTGTTAAGCATTTACACCCTTCCAATTTGGGATGCAGTGTTCAAATTGGGGCTCAAAAAGTTAACAAATTTTAAAAGCATAAGCTTATCACTCGTAAACGTTCTTTAAAAGGTTTTGCTGATCTCCCATGTCAGTTGGTGAATCAGAAGTCAGAAAAATGCTATGCTTATGTTATCTTTATTTGAATCTCAAGTTGTGATGGAAGTCATCAAGTTCTCTTCATTTTGTGATCTTCCGAGGTGCTATGGACATGGGTTTTAAGTGCTACCGTTAGTGGTTTGCCGTTTACCCTCTTCAACTGGGTTTTTTTTAGATTATCTATTAAAAATAAAATTAATGTAAAAATATTCCATTTTAAAAAGTTATACGTCAAATACTCATGTTACTATAGTACTTGTACAGGTAAAAAGTTAATATTCATTTTAAAATTTTGGCAAATTCACACAAGAAAAATAGTTGTAAAAACGATTTTATGCAGCTTTACAAAAAATGATTTTGCTTTCCATATAAGGAAAACCTCATTTGTAAAGACGTTTTTCATAGAGAGAAATTAAAAGTGTAAAAAACTTAAAGGAAAGTGCCTTTTAAAAAGATGTTTTTCTTATATGGAAAACGTCTTTAAAAAAAATGTTTTCCTTATATGAAAAGCAAAAAGATCTTTTGTAAAGATTTTTTTATATGGAAAGTGTTTTTAAAAAAGATGTTTTTCTTATATGAAAAGCAAAAAGGTCTTTTGTAAAGATGTTTTTTTTTTACATGGAAAACGTCTTTACAAAATACGCTTTCCTTATGTGGAATCGTTTCTACAACTATTTTTCTTACGTAGATTTGTCAAATTTTTAAAATAAATATCAATTTTCCATCTGTATTTTTGAAATATGATATTTTTACATTAATTTTATTTTTTATAGATAATCTCGAAAAAAACCCCCAATGTAAACTTGCAAGGAGTTCGTTCTGCAATTTACCTTAAAACCTCTCTATTAAATAGTTCTACTAGGACTAAGACAAAAATATTAGTTTCGGAAAGTTATATGTCAATTGATAAATAAATATTTGTTAATTTATAATGTGCTTTTATGTTTTAATTATTTGCACATGCATATTTGTTTATTTTTTAAAAAAATATCTAGATTCATGTGTTGAGTTATACAAATATTTTAATTAATTAATTAATTATAGGAATACTTAACTTTTTTAATTAATGATACTTTTCATCCACATGCTTAGTAATTGCTTGGTCCAAAAGTTGCAAGTTAGATTTCTATTTGTAATAAATGCAGATATGAAGTATAGTGGTGCATTGAAAGAGCAACAGAAGAGATGATGCGAGTTGCATCCCAAGGAATTGAATGGATTATTTTGGAATTAAGCCAACACAATTAGATAAGTTTTAAAATATTAAGATGAATATAAACCATTCACTTCAGTTGCATCACTGTATATATTTGTTAATGCATGCATGAAAACGATTCGCTTCATCTCTTTCTACAAATCCATCATCTTACTTTAACATTTTTCAATACCATTAGATACAATATCAATTGATAAATTCATGTTAATGCACAATTTCTTATTTTTAATTTTCACAAAGTAATATCCAAGAAATACACAAATTTAAGTTTATGTTATAATTATTTACATAATTATAATAGAAAGAAAAAATTTTGAATCATCACCTTTAAAAAACACAAATATTTAAATAAAATTTTAGAAACATGATTGTAATTTTACCAATTTTAATTTTGTATTTTTGAAAAAAATAAAATTATCAAAAAAATAAAGAATAAACTAATAAAATCAATAACATAATGAAAAAAAAAAGTTAGGAAGAAAAGGATTTCAGGCAACATCTCATATATAAATTACATATTAGTGTACAAAATCAAAGTATAATAGTATTATTCAATACTTAAAAAAATAATAAAAATAAAAATTTGTATTAATTTCTTTTTTTTTTTCTAAATTTTATTGTTTTTACTCTTTAGTATTTTGGTGAGGTCTATTTTATAGAGGTACTCAAATTGAGTAAGTAATTAATTCCAAGTTTCATCATAAAATTAATCGCTTACTTCCAATTGCGTAAATCAATAGCTCAAACCACACTCAAAGGTGGGGCATTTTCCATTGAGATAGGAACTTTGTACCAAAAACAATGGTATCTCCAATTATAGACTCTCTAAAATGTAAAATATATCTCTTCTTACCATACTCACACTACAAGAGGCAAATGTATGCATTTCCCTAAGGGTCATATTCTATGGTTACAATTTTATTAGATATGTCTTTTTCATTCTGTCAAAATTTGATTTTATAGTATAGATGCTTATGACCTGCCCTTCTATGCCTTGTGTTAATGGTTCCTTTGACATTGCAATCTTCATTGCAAAAACTGTAACAGCTCGAGCCCACTGTGATGATATTGTACCTACCTTAACCACTACTGACTGGGTGTAGAGTTTTATCCTTGGCGAGACTTGAACTTGAGCCTCCCAAAATATGTCGGCACGATGAGATACCCTCGAATGCACATTTAGCCTAAGCATCACTCTAGAGTCAGACCAATGTGGGATTTACAATCCACCCTCCTTGGGAGCAGTCCTATCTTCAGGACTCACACCTCTGTCACACATAGAGCGACTTTAATATCATTTGTAATAACTTGGGCCCACTATAACGATATTGTCCCCACCTTAGCCACTACTGACTAGATGTAAGATTTTGTTCTTGGAGAGACTTAAACATGAGCCTCCTAAAATGCGTTGGCATAATAGACACCCCCTAATGCACATTTAGCCCAGACATTGCTCTAGAGTCGGACTGATGTGGATATTATAGCAACCCTATCCATAGATAAATAATTTCGTGGATTGGATTTCACTTGACTATCAAAGGCTTCATTGAGTTTGCTCGGGGTGAAAGTTTTGTATAAATGTATCGAATTAGTAGAATTTGAAGAGGGTACAATAAACATTGCTATGAATTTAGAATAAAAAAATGTTAGCATTGTATTGACAGGCAATGATTTGATGATCCAAGAGGAAAGTTCTGTAAAAGCAACATAAAGAATTGCTTAGATAGTAGTGAGCAAAGCCTATTTGAGTCGTGTTATAAATGTTTTGGCTTGATAGATGAGATGATATTTCAACTTCTGGATCTTTTTTAATTGAATCTTCAACTCCAAATATTATTTTGAGACATTTCGTATATGAGCCTATGCAAACAAGGCTTATTGCTATTGATTCGATGATCTCTATAGGATGAGGTTCGCGAGAATTAATTATTGGGAATAGATAGACTGGTAAAATTGTAATAGCTACCGATACTATTCTCAATCAAAAAAGACAAAATATAATATGTGTTTATGTAGCCATTGGGCAAAAAGACATCTTTTGCAGTTGAGGCAGTGATTACTTTCCAAAAATAGGGGCAAAGAAATACACTATTGTGGTAGTTGAAATAATGAAATTGCAACAGCAATAGCTACTTTGTAATCACATTAGATAACAATAAATAATTAAATTATAATATGAAACTATTTAATAATAAAAATAAAAATATGTTATTGGTAAATAACATTGAATAAGAAGACAAAATTGAGAAATTAAATAGGATGAAAAAATAAGCACAAAAGAAATTTCAGATGAGGCACAATGATATTAACAAATAATTAACAATTAATAATCAATTAACCAACATAAATATTTTACTTCAAAAGTTGTGGCCCATAATACTTTAATTAGAAAATAAATAAAATTTTGAATTTAATATCAAAAAAAATTTGTGTATTTTATATATACCTACTTAGTAATGTGAAAATATGAGTTTTATTTAAAAAATTTTTTAGTTCTATGTTAGAAACTAAAAAAGAAATTCAAATGTGGTTTATACATGAAGGAAGTGTTGGAGTCTTAAAACATTAGCTCACACTTACACTCAAGGAAGCCCAAGGGATAATGCTTTTTGTATGTCGACACTTGACATGCTACACACGACACATAGCATGCCCGCATGTGCAAGGGCATTTGAGCGTTCTAGGGTGCATTTGGTATACAATATTTTGCTTGTGAGCATTGTTGCGATCATTGCAAATATACTGGATCGCAATAGTAATGTAAGGTAAGAAATCAAATATCGTCATCAGAGAATAGTATATGGCTAATAATCCTAAATCCCAATATAATATTACTATAAATTTTATTAAGGCTAAAAACTAAGTTTGGATGTTGAAAACTTAGATTAAACTAAAATTAGACTGAAAATAAAGGAGTATTTGATTGAAAACTATTTGAATTAAGTATCTAAGATTGTAAAATCTCATGTATTCCCCCTCAATTCCTACTTTAATTAATTCGATTCTTAATTCTATAGGTTATAGCACTTTTGCTAAAACCATCTCTCAAGATGCCTTAATGCCTATTAGTCAAATTGCCTAATACCCATCCCAAGGCGTACAATCAACAAAGTAATACCTTTAAATCTTAATTCCTCTACAACCTCCTATAGAATCAATGATCTTCTGGTTCAATTGATTGTTCTAGGTCTGTCTTTTGATTATCCAACCATTAAACCTCTCTCCCCAATTAGTTTAACAATCTGAGATCATTCTATCTATGACCAGGAGATAAAAAGCAGTAAGAACACGAAATAGAAAACAAAACATCAAAATATTTTAATTGAAAATTAGAATTAAGGGTTTCTACAATTGAAATCACATCCTAGAAATTGAAATACTTAGTTGAACTGTTATAGAGATTACAAATCAAAAGAACAAACAAATAGAAGATTACACTCTCATTATGATCTTGTTTTTCGTCTACTTCTCTGTTCTCTGCTCTCTCTTTACTTCTGACCGTCAACAATAATGAAACGAATGATCATAACCCTAATACATGTATCTATTTATATACATCACTTAATAACTCCAAAACACGACTTAAAATAACCCTAAAAATCACACTTAAACACACTACTGTGGTCATGGATCGTGGTAGTGTCGCTCGACTCAATTCCCCGAATTCACACATAAGTTGATGTTAATCTCACTATCGTGGTAGTCATGCTATTCATCTCACTACCACAATAGTCTTGTCTTGCATACTTTCGTCTTTTTCCCTACACCGTGTTTTCGCGGTCGCTTACCACAGTAACTATTTGCATGTCTTTCCTTTTAATGCACTTTCTAGTTACCGCTATCATTCACTTTTTTACTATAGTAGTTAGTTTATTCCTTGCTATGTTGGGTTTTTTTCGCCTTCTTTTCTCAGTGTATTTGTTTCTGCTCACCATGAATATGCATAAACCACTAAGATCCTTTGCCTAACATTAATTACTAGTATAAATGCATAAAAACATAACAAAACTCTCTAAGTAACTAAATAACATGTGATGCTCATATAAATGTATATATATATATATATATAAAGAAATATGACCTATCTCCTGTCTAAACCTATGCAAAACATATGCAAAATACATATTTATTAGTTAGTATATAATGCAACTAACAAATACGCCTAAACTTAGACTATTGTTCGTCCCCAAATAATGATTCAACTCCCAAAACTTAAACAACATACCATATATGGTTAAATTCATTTCACTCATCCTTGTGACCTTTGTTTTCCATTTCTATAGTCGGTGACTCACCAAGTTCCTAGGGCCATTCTAGTTGTTTAAAATTTTAGTCTATCCTCCATTCTTCCTCAACTTTACCCTCGTTTGTCAGTATCTCAGCCTCCTAGACATTGTAGGTGATTTGCAGTTACCATCCCACTCATAGAAATTATCTCCTAATACTTAAGTACACAAATCCTCTATAATATCCAAAAATTTGTATGAAATTTGATTAAATGAAATAAATAAGGAAGAACAGATTCTAAAGAATTTTGGTGTAGAATTATATATATATATATATAATATATTATGGGTGAAGCTAGGAATGAAAGAAAATAGAAACAAGAAAAGGGCACAACATAATTGTTGTGGTAGTTACTCACACTACCGCGATAGTGTCGTTGAAGTGAAGAAAACAAATTTCTTCAATTGGCTATCGTGGTACTCCATCACAGTACCGTGGTAGTGTGTCAAAATCTTAGAAAAATCATCAAAAACAAGTACTGTGATAACCCAATTTGGTATTGTGGTAGTGCGATTGGAAATTAAAAAAAAAGAAGGTTTTATGTGTGCGAGAAACGAATTAGAAACATTTTCTGGCCTATTATTGTGGTAACCTACCACGGTAACATGATAAAAAATCCAAAAAAAAAGAAACCCGCTGAAAAATAGTTTCTAAAAGCCCAAAAACCCTAATGCGCCGCCTTCTAAGTCTTGTGAGCAAAAGTATAGAATTGGCAAGTTTTCTATCTCGGAAACACCCCAAACTTGCCAAATCCTACCCATTTAAACTCTACAAAAACCTTGCATGGGCTCCCATTCTCTTCATTCCAACAAGAATTGAACAAATTGTTCTTGCTCTCTCAGCCTCTCTCTTGGCATCCCTCTTCTTTCTTTAATTGTTCTAAACAACAATTTCAGAAGTAGTAACGAAGTGTTGCATAAATTCTGTGCTATCAGTTGGAGAGATCTGAAGGAGATTTCAACAGATGTTTCATAAGGGGTAAAGCTATTTGAGGTGGCAGTGATTTATGAATCTTAACCTTGTTATTTTAACTCATATATGATGTGCATGAATGTTTGTTTAGCTTGGAAATATGCCATGATTATACATGCCATGATCATACACGCCATGATTATAGATGCATTGTTTAGGGTTTTATGACTAATGATGATGCATGCTTTGTGATGATATAATCTATGTTATGACATGCCTACCATGAATGCATGCTATTTATTAATTTTCTTGAATTTTCATGTCACTGTTTAGCATTAATCAAAGATTTCAACTAATATTTTTGGGATGTAAAGTGAAGGTTCAAATTTAACCCCTCTTTATCAATGATAAGATTGAAGGTCCGAATTTGACCTCATCCCCTAAATATGAAATACTAAGGTGCAACCTTTCACTTAATGTCAACTGATAACAAACCACTGTTTGAATCACATAATCTCTTAAAGTGTTTGTTATGCATGTTCTATTTGATTTGAAATAATGAATTAAATATTTAGAGTGATTCACTAGGCACGTAAGCTCATCCTTCTTTTTTAATCTTTCAGAAAATTAATATATCAAGGATTTATGGAAGACACTTAGATTAATTATGAGTTTTTGTAAGGCATGTTGGTCCAATTTTCTTTAATTAAATTTTGAAGTTAATTTCTGTTGTAATAAACGTAAAGGCAATGTATCTTTGAATTTTGAATTGATGAATGAAATTAATTTAGTTTATTAAATGATTTTCAAGTATGTCTTATGAAATCTATACAAGTAAATGTCTCACAGAGTTGGGACCGAAACAAAAGGAAAAGAATTATGTGACAACGCCCACCTTTCGGGTGGCCTGCCTATCGATGTAAAATAAATTGAGGGAAATGTGGTCATTATGCCCCTTAAACCGGGATCAGTCGGACTCAGGTTACGAGAGGGAGGCGGGTGTTACAAAGGTGGTCTCAGAGCTCATTCAGTAGATGTACTGGGCAAGGGATAGAAAGAGTTGACTCATCAGGTAAGATCTTTATTGTGAATCAATCTAGAATGCCTTACCTTCTATTTTGAAATTGAAAACCATTTTGGAAAAGTTATTTTTTGAAAAAGGAAATATATGTTTTCAAAGGTTTTGTTTAGATACAAAGATTACAAATTGAGATGATAGTGGGTAACCTTGTCCTAAGTAAAGCTAAACATTGAAATGGAGATGGGTTTATCTGTTCTAGAAGGCTGGTTACTACGTAGACTTCGATCTCGCCACCCGACTGGAGGTTGTCCCTCCAGCTCACTAGAGGTTGTCCCATTAGCTCATACAAGTAATAAGAGTGGAAAAACACACTTATTTTCTACGAAAAAATTAGGAGTTGACATTTAAGGGCAAGGAACGTATTAGAATACAAAGGTAGTACCAGAGGTGGTACTGGAACTAGATAAGAGTTGAACTTTTCAATGAGGAATTGAGTCCCTAGGTCTAGAAAAGAGACATTTGGTAAAGACTTGGATGTTGCCAAGAGAGGCACAGTGGATCATGAATAAAACATTTAGGACATAGGTTAGAGATTGAAAGTGTGTGAAAACAGAACACGTGATTGGTCAAGACATGAGATCGAGAGGATCATGTATCTTTGGTTTCTATATGGTATGGGACGAATAGGAATTCAGGGGTATAGAGGAATCCTGGACTTAAAGAATGACAGGCCATAGTTGATGAATGATTGGTGACTTTGAAAGAGCTTGTTTCCCTATGCTTGGCTGGTGTGGGATACTCAAGTATAGTGGGTCTTGAGATACCTTACTTGTTGAAGGCATTTGTAAAATTGGTTGGGTGTAGTGAATCTCTGGATGGAAGCTTATGTTGATGGGCAAGGGTGGTATGAGACACTCGAACTCGAAGGCATAGTTGGAAGCTTGGAATCTCGCTATGCTAGCATGAAACTGTATGATTTTCTAATTAAATGATTGATTGAATGCATGCCCTACTTGTTTAAATATATCGCATGTATTTTGTTTTTTGAGACCAAAAATCTTGTACCCAACAATATTAGAGGGCCTTGAAACCCTCAAACAAAACTTAGAATATTAAACAGATAGGTTACTAAACAAATTGAGAACCTAGATATATTAATCTGGAGTCATGATAGCATGAACAAAATGAAAAGTTGAGGAAAGCATCACAACAAACTACTAAGGGCGAGACGACCATTTTCTCAAGTCTAGAAAGACATTTTGTATCCTGAGGATGGATTGTGCACCCAAGATTATAATTTTCTCAAAAAATTTTGTTGTGATACCTTATCGGATATTAAAATGGCTTTTGACTTGTAGATCATGGCCAGATCTAAGAGATATGCAACCAGGTTTACTGCATCTGACGAGACTAAACCAAGAGAATAGGAGGCACAGAATGGTGTTGCTGAAACTCATATTAAGAATATGTTGTAACACCCCAACCCC
>JAJIYU010004189.1:0-24862 GCA_030144865.1 Tinospora cordifolia | reverse complement strand
GAGTTTATATAGATTTTTAAGAGTGCATAGGGGGACATTTTGGCAACTTTGATTAGGGTTAACTCACAAGTGTGGTGGCTAGGTTTGCACATCATTCATAAGGGACAGCTAGGGTTTTCTTGTATAAGTTTATGTTGGTCAATCCATAGTTGGTGCCAAGATTTGTGTATATTTAGGTTTAGGTAACTTTCTTATTCTTGACTTTTGGTTTCTTCTTTGTATGTGAAGGCTAGGGTTTAGAGTGTGAGCATGGTTCATCATTTAGATAGTTCTAATTAGGGTTGCTCACATGTGCACACGCATACACACACATGAACCGATTTTAGCATAATAAGGCATGGTGCACATGATCAAAGTGTGATGTACATGAGATCATTCTTCATGATTTCTCATAGGTGTGCTATACTTGATCATTTGCATGGCACATGAGATCATTTTACATGATTCCAAATAAGGGAAACGTCCCATTGAGGTTGGTTAGGGTGAGGGTGTACATGATCATGGTGTTCCACCCATGTAATTTGCACATGTTTAGGGGTGGCCATGAATTTATGGGTCTACATGAATTTAATAAAAATTTATATCTCATTATTTTTTAAGAATTAAGGAGTTTAATATATATTTTATGTTCATAATAAAATAATGCACATTTTCAAACTATCATTTGACTAGGATGACCCTCATTTCATTTATTTTCCTAATTTAAACTCTACTAAAGGGTATTAAGTTAATGAAATCTAAATTTTGGTCAATTGAGCTGATTTTTGGATATGTTGTCTAGTTGATCAGTTCATGACATCTCGTGTCATTTCAGGTCGTTCTGTGGTCAAAAGATTCACTAAATGAAGTTTTGAACTTGCTAAATTTATCCTTGAATTAGACATATTTTCATTTCTCACCCAAATTCAATCAAATAAAATTGAATTGTTTCATTTTATTCGTATAAGATTACAGGGTATTACAATACACATTTTAGGTTTAGTTTTATAAATTTAACACGATTAATAAATGAGTTGCATTTAAGTTTGCAATGTATGAATAATATCTATTTATGACAAGACTTATTTATGACACGATGATATGAATTGTCATCGTTAGTAATTAGTATTAAGTATCTTGATAGCAAGTTGCCAAGGCCACTTGGTGTCGAAGCGCACCAAATTACAAACCTTTCAAATTATTTTTTAATAAAGACTAATTATATTTCTCTTTTGAATATTTCAAAATCAGGAACAAAATATAAAATGTTCTGAATTTGGGAAATAATTCATCTTATAAATGACATTCAAGATAGAGTTGAGCAAGCATAGATTCAAGTTGTTGGGAAGCGAGGCTGATTCATCATTGAAATTAAAAATTCAGATGTTTGAGGCAATGGTAAGACTCTTCTTCAACGCCAAGCTCATCTTTGGTGTGACTATTGCACGATATAAGGAGGAGATTTAATGATTCATATAACTGTGTAATAAGTTTAAAAAATATATAAACAAACGACTTATGATCTTTGGTTCAGTGTGGGTTGGCGGCACAGGAACGAGGGTCTTGATTCAGTGAGACCGAAGCTTCTTTGATTTCTTGGTACATGTAGTGCATTCGAAGGTTAAACATCAGACTCAGCTGTATGTGGCTGAGTGTCTGCAAATGTACAAGTTTAATCATGATCAGGCTAATATAAATATACAAGTCGTCAACCATTTCTTACATGAAATCCCCGAACAATTTTTTAATCTTCAATGCATTTTACCGGTTTTGCAAACAAAAGTTTAATGATTTTCAGCTATAGATAAAAAAGAAATATACTACAATTTAATAACTACCTACCTCCTCGTAAAGGTATGGAGGCGTCGATAGATACAATGAATTGAAGTATTGTAAATAATATATTTAAATATATTCCTTTTTTAGTTCAACTTAGTCATGTTTTGTGCACCGTCAACCGATTCCCTTTCTCAAGTTACTGCATAGTACCAATTCATTTAATTAAAAATTAAACTTGTCGAAAAATAAAAGGAAATTGCCTGACATGCCATCAAACCTATAAGATTCTATATAAAACATATTATAAAAACAAACTTATATATATATTTTAAAAAAATTTTGAAAACACATAATTAATAAAAGATAAATTACTCTAGTAAATCCAATAAACTGCATTCAATAAGATTATGATGCACTAAAAAGAAAATGGAGATTATGATTTTATGTCCACTAAAAATGATTATAGAGTTCTCTCTAGTACTCGTTTAATGCATTTAGAACAATAATATGTCACTTTAATTTTTTATAAAAAATAAAAAAAATAAAATAAAGGTATGCAACATATTAAATATATTGTAGACTTCTATTTAAAAAGGGAGGAAAAGCATTGAGTACTCAGTCTGTATTAAATATTTAATGCTCTTTTGGTGATATGATGCTTCATTAAGGACTAACTCAGAGCCATCAAGATGCCCTTCGCTTGATAGAAAGTCTATAGCGACAGTTCACAGAAGGACTCGGTAGAATTAATAGACCGTCGGTCGGTCCACACAGGGATAATCATTGACCAACGTCATTATCAACCTCTGTTTTTCGAACGTTTAAGGTTTCACTTAAAACCGGAATAACTCAGCTTAATCACGCTCATACATAATCGCGCAGCCAAAAGGTCCCTTAAATTTCTAACTATTATTAACGGTAATCAAGGCGGGAAAATCTGCTTAACTTAGGAATAAATAAATAATAACAAAGAAAGAAACCGTACAAAACACCACTCTTCTTCTTCTGCTACTGCTCCCTGCTCCTGCTGCTGCTGCTGCTGATAAGCGCTGTGGTTTTCTTATTATTATTAGACAGAGACATTATAAGCTCAAAAACCACAGAGCACTAAATGAAATGCCCTTTCAAATGGTTCTTCTACCAGAGATTCACCGTCGCCAACATCACCTCCTGCTGCCACTGTTGCTGCTCTTCTGCTGCTCCACTACTTGCTGTTTCTTTTCCTTCTCGCTGATTCGGTGCGCCG
Source organism: Tinospora cordifolia (assembly GCA_030144865.1). Lineage (NCBI taxonomy): Eukaryota > Viridiplantae > Streptophyta > Magnoliopsida > Ranunculales > Menispermaceae > Tinospora > Tinospora cordifolia. The sequence goes on along the minus strand of JAJIYU010004189.1, from coordinate 21,858 downwards.
GATATGTATGAAGCCGCGTGCTCTTCACCTCACCCGGCTCCGGCGCGTCAGCAGCAGCCGCCTCTTCAATCCGAGGAGATTTCTCTCTTTCTTCAACAACTTCTTCATTCGTCTTCATCTTCTTGTTCTTCCTCATCGTCGTCGTCATCTTCGGCTCGGCAAACGCAGATGTCGTTCTCGGGGTCTGGGTTTTACCCCTCGTCTTCTGCGTCGGCGCAATTCAGGAATCTTCAGATGACGGAGAATAATCAGCACCGGTTGTTGCAATCGGCGCGGGTTTCCGATTTGGAGTTTAGGATCAGGGATGGAGCGTCAACGTCTACGGATGATGAGTCGACGCCGGGCTTGATTGGTTCGACTTCCGGAATTTATTGTTCTCCGCAGGGGATGAAGGAGGCTGCGGGGATCATGGCGTCGGTTGGAGTAAGGGATTGTGATCCAGTGGCTGTTTCGATTAGGAAGGAGAAGCAGCAGCAAGCGGTGGAGAACGATCTTGACGAGTTTGATTGCGAGAGCGAGGTATTTGTCGATTTTCTTTGATTTGGAGTTTGTGCTGCTTCTGGAATTCTTCTTCTTGTTACGTAGTGTTTTGATTTCTTTGGAATGTGAGAATGGATGTAGGAAGCAGTTGAAGTGTCGGAGGAGCCTCCGAAGCCAGCTGCTACGCGTAGTTCTTCAAAACGAAGCCGAGCTGCTGAAGTTCACAATTTGTCCGAGAAGGTAAGATTCGTTGTTGTGTTTTAATAATTTAACAACAGTAGAATTATGAAGTTTTGATTTTTTTTTTTTAATTTTCGTTTTTGTAATCAGAGGAGGAGGAGTAGAATCAATGAGAAAATGAAAGCGTTGCAGAACCTCATTCCGAACTCTAATAAGGTGATTCAGATTGATTTTCTGATCCACAGTGTTATTCCAGTTGACAATGACGTGGAAGACGTGTCTGATTTGGTGTTCTGTTTATGGCAGACGGACAAGGCTTCCATGCTGGATGAAGCCATTGAATATCTCAAGCAGCTTCAACTTCAAGTTCAGGTGAGAACTCCCGTTGCTACAGGAACTCCTTTCCCGTACGTGTACAGGTGTCTTTTTTTTGCCATGCAATATCTGCTGAGATCTCTGTCTCATGTTCTAGTCTTCCTATGGCTGTCTTGATGTCTTGTAGTTCATCTAAGAAGAAAATGGATTTGACAGTTTTAATTTGGTTCTTGCCAGAAGTGTGTTCTGTAAATTTTATCTGATTAAAGTGCGTTATTTCTTTGTTGTTTGAAGTAGAATTTTAAAACTTTTTGTCCATTGGGGTTTTATGATTATGCTTGGATCACTGTGGGATGACGGTGCATCTGTTAATGTTCTTAGCTGGGTAGCCAAAACCTCTTTCCAAGAATAAGAAGTCTGGATATCCAGCACCAGTAAAGGCCATTTCTCTTTGAGGAAAATTCGTCTTTCTTAAGCAAGTAACAGCTAGATCCCATTGAAATTCAGAGAAAAGTGTCATTCTTTTTTATTTTTATTTTTATTTTTATTTTTATTTTGAAAGAAACAAGAGAGAAGAGTCATTCTCGCCCCTGTACATCACAACTGTGATTATTTTCTTAGATTATCTCTGCCTTTTTAGATTATTTTTTATAAGCTTTTATTTTTGTTATATAGGTTAGTAGTTCTGCATATTGTTTGTACGGTTAATGAAACATAATTTATTTTTGTGAAATTGGCTGCAATTAGATTTTCTACAGTACACTAGGACTTACATTGAGAATACAAGTCTACTGGGAAGGGGATATTATCAATATCTTTTCTTGCTGGAGTATCAAAGATTGTGTAGAATCTTGAAATGGCTGATGGATACTGCAGTAGAAAGATTTTGTTAGTTTATGGTTTTTCTTGGTGCAAATAATTTGCTGCAATCCATTGTGTTCTTTATGTGTTTAACTAATTCCAATTCCAAGGCTTCTTCTAAGGTACATAAGTGCACCTGTCATGAGCCAACATTTTTCCTTTTTAATTTTAAAAATAAAAAAGCAAATCCTTTGTAGCTGATGTTCTCATTTATTTCATGTAAATGTGAAAACTCCAGTTGATGCCGATCAGCTTCACTAATTTGCTGGTGGTTTGGGATTGATATGGAACTGGAGCATCTGATTTTCCACGAGGAAATGGTTCAATTTCCATGGTTTCTAGTCAAAGGGAAAAACTGCAGAGAAACTGTTAAAACTAAAGGAAATATATTTGTTATAGATGTTTCCAGTTCTTTTGGTTTCCTAACTTGTTTACTTATCTAATGAAGAAGGTGGGCAATTAAACTTTTTTAGATGTTCTCTGGTCAGTATGTTATTGTCAATGATGCTTTTTAAGGCCATGTTAGGCATTGGGTAAATGCTAAGTAGGGAAGTGCTGCCAATGCCTTGCCATCTGTTTCCTCTCAATTACTTGAACATTGTTCTCACAAAATTTCATCTTGAAGTGTTATAGGCTGTTTATCCCTTTCTCAGTTCTGAAGGTAGAAACTAATTATTGTAGCATTGATAGATAAAGTATTTGTTGTTTTGGATGTTGATTCAAGCTCAATGAGCTAGAAAGTGGATGTGTAAATGGAGTGATATCAAGTGGAACAAACAAATGAGGTGGATTTCTGGAAGCTGGGCATTTTTTACTAGGTGAAAAATGGGTATGTTACTTTATTCTCCCTCTTATGTGTTTAACCAATAATATTTTTGAGACGGAAGGTGAAGGGATATATCATTTAGTGGATGTTCGGAAAACTCTGCGTTGTCGATTCTGATTGTCCTCTATTCCTTTTAGTTTGCTATGCTTTTGAAGAGATTTTCTGCAATCCACTTGCTTTGACTTGAGATGGGTGCATGTTCAAATTTTTTGTTTTGGGAGGGGGCCTGGTATATTGTTCATACTTCATCAATTGACGTACATCATTTAGGTCAGGAAAAATTCTATTTTGTGGACCCTCTTTCATTAAGTGATACGGAGATAACTTGGGAAAAGGGTTTTCTAAGTGTATAAAATGCTTCTACTCATAATGGACGGCCAGAGAAGACCACACAAGATGGATATCAACTTGTCTGCTCCATTAGGTGATTTGTTTTGGTTTATATGTATATGATTGTGCTTTAAATTTAAAGTAGCTAGCTATTTCTACAATAGACCTTCCACCCTATGACATAGGTGAACTCTTCATTGCTTGTTTTCTCTAATCTTTGAAATGTTTTCCAAATGCTTGTCTAAGAATCTATGCATGCTCATGAGGCCACGATGGATTTAACAATATGGATTGTCTATGCTAATTTGCATTCAATTCGTAAGAGTTTCAGACTACAGTTCTACCACAACTTCTCAGAGAATAAAAGCTTTAGAGATTTCATGAATCTAGCTTGGTGCATACTTCAGTTATACACCCCATTTTTATATGTTTGGATCTCAATTACTATAGAAATGTCAGTTATGACTTCACGTTATGTGGAGGTAATTTAGGAGTCCTTATTATCATTATTTTTAAGTTGAGAAGAGAAAAATGGATTATATTATACAATCACCGAGAAATCATTCATCCCGCCAAACACAAATTATTTAATATCAAGAAAATCCTCCTCACATATAAAACATTTCTACTAGTCATCTAAACATCTTCCCCAATCAAAGAACCAGTCTGACATTGATGGACCCTAAACAATCTCTGGAACATAGACCCAAGAGTTGGGCCCCTATCTAAAATTATCGTACATAGCATGAATTTCCCAATTAATTCCATTGAAGTTCCTTTGATTTCTCTCTAACTAGATTTGCCTTAAATTAGCAAGGAGGGTCACATAATTCACCTCTTTCGTTGTGCTTTTGACAATGGGCCTAATAGAAGCAAACATGCATTCTTCAATCTATTGAAATCCTCTCAGCTGAGAAGGTGACCATCTATCCCATGCATATCTAACGCAGCTTACAGTCCAAAAGAGAAAAATGGTGATCAGATGGTGCTTTTGAATAATTCTTATAGTATTAGTTTCCTATGTGCCAAAAGCCAGCTAAAAACTTTGAACTTAGATGGAATATGCATTTTCCACGTACATATTAAGATATGGGGTATCTAAATGTTTGAGTTAGAGCTAAATGAAAGATGTTGCACAAGTGATTTACAAGTGAGATGCCCATTACACTTTCGAGACCCCTTGAATCTCTCTAGGTAAATTCGAAATCCGTATAGTGGCACGAATGCTAAGAAGGTTACTTATCTCAATTTGTTCCCTACGTTAAGAGCTGTAGCAAAATGGAAATTCCTAGATATGTTTGGATTTGTTGTGGTGATATAGCTTGTGATCGGTTTGACATGAAGCGAAGAGATTCTGAACAGGGAGGGAAAAGAGAATGCCAATGAATTTTCTTTAATCCATCTGTCCTACTAGGAGTGGCACATTTCCTCGTCATCAACTATGGGCTGAATGTGTGTTCAAATTGTGCCTGCCAATGATGCAATAAAGCAAACTTCCATGACCCTCTCGTCTAGTGCTAACACCACGAGGAGGTGAGGACCACCTTGGAGTGAGAATCGCTTCCCAAAGGTAAGCCCAAATACCTCACCAATCATGTTTCAACTGTTCTGACATTGTTGGCAAGAGAAAGAATTGTTACAACATCTGTGCTTACTTTAGCTAATCAAGATTTTGCCTTATTTGCCTTGAGATTGGAAAACTTGCTAAGACACTAAAGCAATGCATTTCTCACATTGTCTTTAGGAATCATTGCCATCATATATTGCAATAGGACGATTTCCACCTTATCTCTGTTTACTCTTAAGGCCTTTGATCATGTCCTGTCTGTGAGCCCTAGCCATCAATTTTGCTAGACTGTAGCCAACTAAAGTAAAGAGGAAAGGGAAAGTAGATCCCCTTGTATTGAGCTTCGGTTTGCTGCACATTTTATCATTAGGCTTGTAGTAATTGCCACAGAATATGTGATAGAAGATACACCCAATTATCCATCACATCCATCTATCTGTAAAACCTTTGTGGTGTATCAAAAAGTTAAAGAATCCCCAATCAATTGTGTCATGCCTTGGTGAAATTGACCTTGAACACCATCCTTGATTTGCTGCTAGCCACTACTCTTCAATAACCTCATTAGCCACAAGTATCACATCCAAATATGTCTACCCACGATAAGTGTCGATTGTGTTTGCTCCACCGTCTTATATAGCACCTTTGGAAGCCTCATTGGGAGCATCTTTCAAATAATGTTGTACAAGCTCATTAAGAGCTTATTGCTTAAAAATCATTCAAACTTCTCGCATCACCTTTATTTAGTATTATATGTGCATATGTCTCAGCTACCAAATTATTTATCAGCTACTATGGGAGAACTCTTGTACCATTTTTGATTTTCCTCCACCTCATCAAATGATTCAAAGATTTCTTTGATCTCCATCTTCTTAATGCTTGTCACCCAAACAGTTTTATTGTCCCATTGTTTAATGCTTACCTTTAGCCCGTATATTTTACTATGAATTTATGCTTCTCTTGCATTCAGCCCATCTCTCTACCATTTTGACACCTTGCTCAAAAAATCTCTTTCACAACCATGCATTCGCAAATCCAAATGGTGTAGGGCCCCATTGAACCTCATCTTTGCCAAGTAGAATTTGTTTTCCATTAAGGACTAGTTTAAGGCATATTTCCTACTTGCCAAAAACAAATCAACCCACGTCGATAAGGTCAAAAACCTCTTGAGTATGCAGCAAACTGAAGTACTACTAATGTTAGACCATGTATGTTTGGCATTGCTTAGGGGAAGGTCCATAAATTTCTACTTATGAATTAATTGGTTGAATTCCCCAAAAGTGGATAACCCTGCCAATTCATGGCAAAAGGATTCCTTCTTTGAGGAGAGGAGGGCCTATACACCCTTGTTTACCACCATATTTTATTGGCAACGTCCACCAGTTTTGCAATCATTGAGAAGTTTGAAGTTCTCGATAAGGCAATGATTCAAGCTCACCACCCTCACATCTCATGCAACCGCTATGCCTCTAAGGCATCATTGATGGAAGAAAGGGCCATCCTATTTGTTGTTACCCCATATTTGACTAACAAGTCTATGCTCCAGTCTCTTCTTCTTAGTTTCTCATAACACTATGACATCAAGATTTGTCTTTATGACCATCCTTAATATGACCATCCTTAAAATCACCAAAGTTTAAAAAATTTGACAAATTTTGTTGAAATTTATCGAATAAATTTGATGACTTGGACAATTAAAGCAAAATTTACTTGTAAATGCAAAGTTATAGAATTTTGTCCAAATTTTTGAAAAAAAATCGGCAGAGTTTACCATAAAATTCGAAGTTTTGATGATTTTTACAGAAATAAATAAATAAACCTATAAGAAAGGACATTTTATATGAAAGAATTTACATGGTGCACAAAGATTTTTTTTTGCATCATCATAGAGCATTATAAAATCTTTCTCTATAAATAAAGAAGATTGAAGGTGAGATGTGTGCATTTAACGGGTGGCTATCCAAAAGAAGAAGAATGAGTTACAACTTGAAGGAGAGGCAAAAGAAAGACAAAAGAGTATGAAAGAATAAGTTGAGACCTTGAGAGGAGAGGCATTGAGAGAAGAAAGAGAAACAAGGGTCATTCCTCATAGTCAATAGGGAAGAAAGTTGCTTACATTTGCAACAATTAACAAGCCAATGATTGGTCAAGTTAGGTTTATGTTTGCACGACCATTAGGGTTTGATGATAGGTTTTTCTCTTTCTTTTTTTTAATAGTAATTTGAAGTTAACATATGTGATGTGCATAAAATGTTGTTAATGTTAAAACGCATAATTGAAACCATTATATTTATACTTTTTTTTAATGTAAAATGTATTTACTTATGTTTGTTTTCATTGTTTTTAATAGAAATTATACATATTTTACTATTTACATAGATTCTTTTTGAACTTTTCTAAGTTGATGAATATTTAAAGAAATTTTCTTAAATTTCTTGAACTCTTTGAATTAATTTTTATTTTAGAAGGTTGAAGTTTGGGGCAAAGTTGAATTTTCGTTGCTTGCCAATTACACTTTTTTTTTCTTGCTATCATTGCAAGCACTCACATTCCGTGGTAGAATCTTTATTGATTCCTTTTTGAGCCTCCCCTTATTTTTGCCCTTTTGAAATAATTCTCCCATCTTTGCACCTTTGAAATCTATAGCACAGCGAAGAACATGCACCCACTGCAGTCTACAAGCCTCCAAATTCATTTTCCGCATATAATCCACAATCGTCTCTTCTGACATAATTTCCTCATCTCTATACGGCAGTTCTGTTGGCACCTAAACTTTAGTATCTGTTAGCAACAATAAACCTGAGTTTTGTGCCGTGAAACCCCCTGCTGCTGGTAATACAGATGGATATCCACCAAATATAGGTTGTGATGTTGTGCTGTGACTGGTTCAATGGCATTACTCCTGTTTGTTTGGGACAAAGGAAGTGGAGAGGGAGAAATGGGGGATGATGAAGCGGAGGGTATGTGGGAGGAATTGATGGAACAAGGTACAATAGATGAGCTCAACATCGTAGAAAATTCATGATTATCATCTAAAATCAAATTATGGCTGGCCTTGACATGGCTGTGATATGTGGACTCTACTAAATTCACAAGGCTTTTACTTCTAGATTTTCTTGACTCACTGGATGTACTGGCTCCAATGTATGAATCTTCTGAATCTTCTAAATCAGATTTGTTTGATTTGGTTTCCCTTCCTCATATATCTTCAATTTATCCAAACTCACCAACAACATTATCCATCGGTGCTGTCACAGCTCTTGACCCTTGTGATATAGCGGGGACCTTTTCCTTCTCATGGACTTCTTGGAGGTTCATTTCCTCGCATGGCAAATCGGAAAGTATTACTAATTATGTAACATAAGATTTGACTAGATAGAGCATGGTGTATTCATATAGGCTTCCATGCAAGTGTAAAAGGATTCCTTGAGCTAGTTGCTATTACATGCGCCCAAAGCATTACTGTTCCTTTATGTCCTTGGTTATGCGGTATTATTGCTTGAGCAATCTCTTCATTTTTGAATTGTAAGAAATTATGGCATTTCTTGGAAGTTGGAATTTATGGTTTTCAGCATTTTACAATTGCAAATCTCTTGTAAAATCCTTGGGTTACCGAGTTTTCCAAAGGAAAAACACCATGAGTAAAATATTTTGCTTGTGGATAACTAAATCTGTAAGCAATTGTTATAACTTGATTTTATATGCTTTGCTGATTGGTAGAATTTAGATCGTTGACCATATTGTGCTTTTCTTGATTTGTCATTTTTACGTAGAAGAAATTTTTGATAAAATTGCCGCTTGATGTATTTTACTTCTACGAGGAATGTTATTTGATGTGTTCTATTATTTGGGAAATTTTGTTCAAGATTTAAATAAGTTTGACTTCAATTTGCTACATTCTGAGTAGTTGTTGGGTCAATTGACTTACATCTACTAAAATTCTGAAGTGTTTTTATTTTTTATTTTAAAGTTTTTTCATGAAAGACAAATCTTTTATGTCAGAAATATATATATATATATATTTATAACATAATGGTATCCGAACTTGTGTCTAACTAATCCACCATGGGATATCCCCACCCGCCGCAAGACCAGGACTTGGGAGACTCAAGGAATGGCCCCTTGGTGAATCAAACCCGAGAAAATTTGGGGGCACGGACCCAGAGTCGACCACCACTCCATCTCCTTGGTGGCTTATGTCAGAAATTAAGTCATGAATGTTTTCTTATTCTTTGTTTATAAAAATGATATGGGATACCTGGTTTTGTCAAAGTCATGATTTGTTGGCATTTACATAGTTTCCATTTACCAATGAAGTCTTTTTGTCAGCATTTACTTACTGGCTAACATTTGTGGTGAAGTGGTATCTAGCTGATATTAGAAGGCTGTCTGTATATTTTTGGAATTACCTACCTATAACCTGGATTTCAGATGTTTAGTGTCTTTATAGTTCAAAATTAGTGAGAAAATGTTCACCAAACCTTAAGTTTTTTTTGGTAAAAGTCACATCAAGAACATTAAAATTTTGATCAAATACATTGATGATGTTGTACTAACATGAGGTGATTTATGAAATACAATGGCTATAGTTCCAATGGGCAGCCATGAAATTAAAGATTTGGGTCCAATGAATTATTTGCTTGGTATTGGAGTGGCTGGCCTTGTCCCAGAAGGTTGTTTTAGTTTCTCATTGTAAAGATGTTCTGAGCATGTTACAGAGGACAGGCATGATTCACTTATGATTTCTTTTCCACACCTACATATCGATAATAGTTTTGTATGCTTTGTTATTGTATCATATCCATGCCTTTCTAGCAGCATACATGGTTGAGAATTATGAACATCGTGGTTAGTTTATTGCTGCTACCTAGGCATGTATTACTAGCAGTCCATCCTGTTATGACTCTGGACTTGTTTAGATTGCTCATTTCTGCTTGCCATGATAAGTTCTGAATCCCATGTAATTGCTGAGTGGTTAACAGATGTTATCAATGAGGAATGGGTTGAGTTTACATCCTATGTACCTACCTGGAGTGCTGCAGCCTCCACAACTGCCTCAGGTGCAAATGGGGTTCAGTGAGGGAAATGGACTGGCCCGGCATATGAATGTCGGATCTGGCACGAGGCCCATGAATCAAGAATCCTCACTTCAGACATCTTTTGGTCCATCTAACCAGTGTGCCACCTCAAGGCAGCCAATGGTCATAACCAGTATGGCAAATAATTCCCATCCAGAGACAACTTACGGATTAGATTCACCAAATAGGGTTCAACAAGGTCCATTTCCACTTTCCTCTGGTGCTGAGGTATGCCATGTGGAGAAACCCCTTAATTACAATTTGAATTGCTCATAACTAACATCTCTTGTACATACTTTGAAGGATATTTTCAAGGATGACATACTATCTCAGCAGCAGTTGCATGTGAATCAGTCTGCAAGGAACCCATCAGGTTGGTGTTCTATGTCTTGCCATTCTTTTATTTGATTCTCTCAGCAGACTGAAAGAATACATATTTTGTTCAATTATTGTGCCTTTTGTCAAACTATTAGTTTTACAATCCTGACTTCCACCTTTTGCAACCTTTGATCACTTGGATTTTTAGTTTGCCATTGTTTTGTGGATGTCTAATTAGTGCTCAACTCTAAATTTTGATATAAAAAAAGTGAAGGGTTTACGGGAATTGTTTTAGATAGCACATGGATATTTTTTGGTAGTAAATTTCTGATGTTTACACTCTCTTACCTTGTATGTGTTACTTTTTTGTAAGAAATAAAATGAAGCACATGACTGCATCATCCAGTCACTTTTCATGCAGGGGGGTCTCTCACAGAGAACTCCAACACTGTTGAGGAGTGCCTGCTGCGTGCAGACAGATCCCCAGACATGTTTCCAAAGGATTTAGATGATAACCAAATTTTTGTTCAGCATCTGCAAAGGTAAGATTATATTGTCAAAGGCTGATCATTTTGTTAATTATTTCTTCTCCCACTTGTTCCCTAATGCTGTCTTAGTTTCTCTTTCCGGGCGTAACTTTCAAGCTTCCATTCAGGAGGTACATGAGAACCATGAAAATAGCAAGATCAGGACCATGAACTTTTGATGTTGCCAGTTTGAATTCCAACACATATCTAACTAATTTCGGTCCATGTAGCTGTAAGTTTGGAAAGCATCTCAGGCTCCTCCGTTGCTCGATAATACCCCTATAAATGTGGCTGGCTATTTTGGATTCAAATGCTTTGAAACAAAGCCGAGGTTTAGCATCATATTCATTGACATATGTATCAAGCAGGAACTCTGTAAAATAGCTTGCCTACTGAAAGTTGGCTGTGGTTTATAAACTTTGTCCTTGAGGAGAAAGATCACGACAGCATGAACTGTATTGTATTCCACTTTCTATGGTAAATTGACGCAGAAAAAAAAAAAAAAAAAAGAAGAAGAAGAAAAGCCTAAAGGTACTTGACCTTTAAAATTACAAAAGCTGTCTGCTAGTTTGAATAATTATATAGCCCTTGAATTATGCAAAATAGCATTTGCCCCGATCATTACAAAAATACCGTTAGGGGAAAGCTGAAGATAGCGTAGGTATTGAATCTCTAACTGTTGCCATCTTATCTAGTTTTGTAGGAAGAGACTTAGGTTTTGCTTTTGTGACATGCAATCATAGGTAGCCAGGAAATATTTTTTGGAAGGGCCTAAGAAGTAGCAAAGTCATAGAGATGAATGAACTATAATAGGTTTTTTGTTGATTATATCTATATATTTTTTTTTCAATTTTGATGTCCCCTGGATGAGCAAAATTCCAAGCCGAAATATTTCAAGAAACAAGGGCAAGAGGAGGGTGTGGTGTTTTGGAATATGGAAAGATAGCCACGTTGTTGGGTGAAGCAGAAAGCGCGTATTCCCCTTCTTCCTTCATTTGCTTCCTTACATAATATGATTAACGAAACGTCAGCAAAGTTAAAGGTGAGATAGAGAGAGAAAGGGTTGTAAGAAAAAGTGTGGAAAAGGAGGGTGCGGACAACTCCACTTGTTATTGTGTACCTGAAAAAAGCCAAATAAGAGAACCGGTCGAACGCTACGACAAAGGAATTGAATCATTACATATCTCTCCGTTTTGCTCCTACCAGCCTTCCAAATCTGCTCCCTCCTTTTCCTTTGTCTTCTTTCCTTGTCAATTCACACCTTCCACTTGTATTACCCTTAAAAATGTGCATAAGATACATGTATGTAAGGAGATAGGTATCTTGTTTTACTGCTTCTTAATTACTGTTGTGTTTGGAATGCAGCTTGGGTCGCCCGTCTTGAAAATCTGAGGGTGATTTTCAATTCTAGTTTTAACTGTTTCAGTGCTTAGGATTTAGGGTTTTAATTCATTAATAATACTTAGAACTATTGAGTTTTTATCACAAACATATAACACTTATTTATTTAATAATTAAGAGATTATTAATTATATAAAAAATACAATTACATCTATTTATTTTTATTTTTTATTTTTTAAGGGGAGGATCTAACGTCACACAAGTATCAGCAAACAAGAGTTTGTCTTTTCTCGAGAAAATTCATGGATCCAGTTCTCTATGAATAAAGCGCACGTTCAAATAAATGTTTTAGAAGTTTTTTTTTTTTTTTTTTGTTGTTTCTTTCTTTGTTTTTAAAAGTTTTTTTTTATTAATATTGAAAAGAAAAATAGAAAGGTAAATAGTTGGTCCATCTTAGAATGGTTTCCTACACTTGATAAAGACAACATTTGTTTTTCTTTTTTTGGCTAAAACTTTATTGGATAAAAAGAAAGATGGAAGAAGTTGCTAGTAAAGCTAAACCTCTTAAAAGAATGAAGTAAATGAAGCAGATTTAAAGTGGCTAACCAACATGTTTAGGAAGTGGTTTCTTTGAATTGAGTAAAGTTTTTAATTTTTATCTCACTAAAACACAAAACATATTAACTAGAAATGAGAAAAAGTGTTTAGTGTTGGTGCATGACAGTTTCCAAATAATACAGGAAGCTCAAAGCTAGCCATAGAAAGAAATAGAATCATCAAGTGTAAAGAAGATTTAATTAAAAAAAATTTAAAGTCGAGTTGTAATACCTTGAAAAATTTTCGAATATTAAGAATATAAAAATGAGTTTATTAAATTGTGAAAACACATTAAATATCTAGGGATAGAATGATAGTTTTTTCTCTTAAGGATAAAATGGTAAATTCAAATAAAAAGTAAAAAAAGAAATTGAACATTATTCTAATTATCCTACAAGTAATTGCTAAAGTTTAAAAAAATCTCACACAAATAAAAGACATTAAATATGAGTAGTGGAATAGGGTAGTGAGGTATATTTAAATAGAAGTAGTGGAATTGAGTGGTGGGATGTATTAAAATATAATTAGTAGAATTAAGAGATAGGATATTAATACCTGAGTAGTGGAATGAGGTGATGGGCTAAGGATGTCTATAAATAGCACTCTTTTCTTCCCCACGAACCATCCCATCTCATTCTTCTCTTTTTCATTCTAAAGAAAAAAAGATTCTCCTCATTCTTTTCTTATTTATTTTTTTTCTTAGTTCTCTTTTAGCTCAAGAGAAAAAGAGTCTTTTTACTCTCTCCTTGAGTGAAGAAAGAAGGTTGAAGACTTGATATGACTCATAATACTAAGATCAAAAGGATTAAAGATAGAAAGTGGAAGTGATATCTGAATTTAATCTTATTATTTTGATTCAAGTATTATGTGCATGATTGTTTGCCTAGCTTAGAAATATGCCATGGCTAAAAATGCAGGCTTAGGGTTATGTGCTAATGAAACGTGCTTGTGATGATATGATCCAATGTATGACATGTTTTTCATGAATGTATTTTAGTTACTGTTATCTTGAATTTATCATGCCACTGTTGATCACTAATGAAAGATTAAACGGAAATTATCAACTAGTATCGGCATGATGACGAATTTTCATTGCGACTATTCCAAACAGGTATTTTTGGAATGTGAACTGAGAGTTTGGATTTAATCTCACTTCATAGATGATAAGTTTGAAGGTCCAGATTTGACCTCATCCCTGAAGATGGAATACTGAGACGTGACCTTTTCAATTTTAATATCAATTGATAACAAACAATTGTTTGAATCACATAACTTTTTGAAGTGTTTGCTATGCATGTTTTATTTGATTTAAAATAATGAGTTAAGTATTTAGAATGATCCACTGGGTGCGTAAGTTTACACTTCATTTTCTAACCTTTTAGAAAATTTATGAAGGAGTACTGCGTAGTTAGAGTTATATTCTATTCATGAAATATTTAAGTTGGACATATTACCCCTAATTTTCATTTTATGTTAACGTTCAGTTTAATATAATAAAGTTCAAGAGTCCTTGTACTTCATAATTATTCAATTCAATTAATAATATCGATTTATTTTATCAAATAATTTCACACATGTTTTATAAAATCTAAGTGTTTGTCTCATTGAATTGAGACTAAAAGAAATAGAATAATGTAACATCGCCTGCCTTCCAGGTGGCCCATGACAAGAAAAAGAGACGTCTAATGAACAAGCACATGACGTGAATATATCAGGATAATTTGGGCAAGTGGAGGTGGAGTGTTACACAAGTAGGCTTGATGGATGAGAGAGTACTGACAGATAGGATCATAAGCTGTAGTTGAGGAGCATGGTCTCATCTTCAAGTTTGAGTTATTGCCGCCTCTTATCTATACACTTTAGAGCCAGACGCATAACAATTTCTATATATGTTTTTAACTTGGAAATAGTCTTCTACGTAAAAGGGATTAATTAGCAGAAACAATACTGGCTCATAAAATTAAATAAATAAATAAAATAAAGAAGATGAAAACAAAGTGATAAGTTTTTTTTTTTATTAAAAAAAAATGTTGGCAAAAGAAAGTAAAGAAAAAGATCAATATTCCTTGGAATAAAGAGGGAATGAAAGTTTGATTAATTATTTGGAGGGACAGCGTGGGTGGCAGATCGAAGTGTCCCTTTGTGTTATGGGATAAAAAATAACGGCCAAATCATTCCCCCTTACGGAGAAATGCTGTATTGCATGACGCTTCTACGTTTCTTGTTGCACTCTGCTTCCCACTTCCATTACTCTCCCCCTCCTTCTACTAATTTTTACGATATTGCCACCACCGATATCTTTGATATATCATTCTCTACTTCTCGCCTGTTAATTCATGCATGCATGATATATCAATTAATCTTAATTGAATAATGCAGTTATAATTAGTTAATTAGTTACATGATTAATTTTAAAATGAATTAATTAATTTCAGAAATCTAATAATTATATATGCTAATTCATTCTTCACTTTTTTTTTTAGTCTTAAAGTTAAATCAGATTTTAGATTATTTTAAACTTACAACATAACAAGCTACCAAATACTTTTTTTTTTTGAGCTTATATAAAATAAGATAATAGTAATTAAACTACTAAAATTTTTTATGTCACTATAATACTTAAAATTTCTCGATGAATGACTGTTACCCATTTTAAGGCATATAGTATAATAAATAATTTACTGATTATGATCTTACATTTAAAAAAAAAAAAAACTATAACAATGAATTCAACATTTTCATGTACATATTATAGTTAGAAAGAAGAACTGAAGTGGAGTTCCTGATATTGACAAGCTTAAAAAAATTAGAATATTCTAATCAGTGGAGTTGTTTGTTATTTGAAGTCAAGCTTTAACTTATAATAAAAACTAAAAGTCTTTAATATAATAGCTCATATTAATTTCATAAAAAGAGCACAACCTGCATCTATAACAAATATGCCCATCTATTTTATTGCAGAGTGCATGTAACTATTGTTGCATGGTTATGCTTATATATCAAAGTTTTGAGATTTTTCAGAGATCAACTTGCACAGCTTAGATTCTTCCATTAGCTGATGATGATCAAACTGTGATCTAAACAAAACTATTCTTGGAATTAAGTAAAATCTTCCATCTACTACTTCTGACATTGATATATAGAATTTAAATTTATTTATTGGCTAGGATGTTTGAAACTGATCATAAAGACAAATTACTTTGGCTTTGGATATACAATTACTCTCTCAAAATTTTTTTTTTTCGTGAAAAATACAGAAGAAAGGGATGGAAAAAAAAAAAAAACCCTTGAGATGATCTTATATAAATTAAAAAGTAAAAATGTAAATAAGTTTTTAAGGAACTGTTCTTGGGTTTTAAGTAAATGAATGCGTATTTAAAATTTATATATATGATTCATAAAGCAAATCCAACCTTAAAGATATTTTTACCATCCTTAAAAAGATATTACAAAAGATAGGGTTGGTAAATTAAAACGGGATAATGTTAATTTTGTTGAAAGGTAATGAGTAGAATTATATTCTTTCTGGCTCTTTGCTGTTTTGGTTGCTGTAGCCCAAAGCTAACTAATGATTAGAAGAATCTCAGTCGCCAGCTGCTACGTTAGAAGAGAACTGAATTAAAGTTGCCCTCTCTGCCTGCCCTGCCCTGTCAGGAAGCTCCACTGCACTTCACTTCCTTTCTTGCCAATTGCCACCTCTTTTATACTTCTAACACTAAAACTACAGGCTTATATCCCAAACCAACCTCATATCAATCCACTTTACATATTACAACATTTAATTTCTTCTTCTCATACCCTTCTTAAACACATTTTTACATGCATACAAGGTCAGTCTATAGCTTACTTGGTGCCTATTATTTGATATTCCCATAAGTTTTCTTATTCTAAATTATCACCCTTTTTATTTTTCCTAAGTTTTTGTACATCTTGTCGCATTAGTAACTAATTTGATCAAAGGGTAATTACATGAGAAGTAGAAAGAGTAGATTGGATGGTAATAGACTTGCGGTCCAGTTGGTTCAACAGTTGTTTTCCTTAAGCAAGTCGGTGAATATTAGATACCAACAGGGTTATAGTTCATCTTGGTCGACGTATATGTGGATTAGTTTCAATGTAAAACGTACAAGGAAACTATCTGAGCGCCGTTTAGAGCGGTAGATCAAAGAAAGAGTAGATTTAGCATTGATTAGACGGGTGAGCGGTTTCATGAGTGTATAGATGAAGAAGAGGAGGGACCCGCTTGAGGCAGAAGAAATGTTAGAAGCGCGCGCGTTGGTATCCGTTTTTGTTTGGGAGCTGATAACGGCATTGTCTTATGATTGTATTTTGGGTTCTTTCGAATCATCTATTCTCTCTCTCTCTCTCTCTCTCTCTCTCTCTCTCTCTCTCTCTCTCTATTCTTTTTTCTAAAACGCTTCATCTCTTTCTCTTAATATATATATATATATATTTCTATTCTTCAACACCCTTCTTCTACATCAAGCTTCATGTCTATATATATCTGCACATAGGCTTCAATCACACCAATACTCTCCATCTCTTTCTCTCTCTCTCTCTCTCTCTCTATATATATACATATAAATACGTATCAATATTCTCATTCATATAGTTAAAGAGACCCACATAGTAATAAGTTCATTATGTCTGAAAATCAGGTTGGGGAAGGAAGCTTTCTTCAGTGGGAGAATCATTCATGGCCTTTCTCTAGCTCTGATAATTCAGGTGGATTATGCACTCCTGGTGATGATTATCATCAGATGACTAAGTATAGTTTGGCTGTCAAGAAACCATTGTTAATGGATTTGAGTTCTAGCAGTCCTACTCCGACCGCCACACCTGCTCCAACGCCAACAGCGGCGGCAACCGCTGCCGCATCGTCCAAGCGTGGAAGAGCCAGCAATAAGAATATTAGTAGTGGGAAAGGTGGTATTAGTGTTAATGTTGAGTCAAAAGATAATGAGTGCAGTAAAGGTAGCGGTGGTCATGAATCCGATCATGAGATTCACATATGGACTGAGAGAGAAAGGAGGAAAAAGATGAGAAATATGTTTTCTAATCTTCATGCTTTGCTTCCTCAACTTCCTGCCAAGGTATGTATGTGATATATGTTAAACTTAATTTATTAATTTCTCTACTCTTTCTGGTTCTTTGGGTACTGTGTGTGGGAAAATGTGCAGTTCAGGTTTCATTTTTGTTTTTTCTCCTTTTTCATTCAAAGATGATGCAAATTATTAATGAGAAAATTAATTACTTGATGTGACCGGAAAGATACCATGTTTCTTGAAAAGTAAGCTCTAGGGAGATCTCTTTCCAATAATATTAACTATACCAAATAAGCAGTCCCAACCCAAAATTTTCACTTTTGTTGCTAAATTAGAGTTGCCCGTTTACATACGGAAGATGACTAAAAGAGGGGTCATGTTCATATATATCTTTTAAAAGAGAAACCATTAGGGTTTCAAAGAAGCACTTTTTAAATTAGTTGTTTCAGTACTCCTTTGTTTTATTAACAATTTTTATCTGGAGCTTTGATGGGTATCTGCATCTGCCTTCTTGAATTACTATTGTTGTACTTGCACTTGACTTGCTTCTCTTTTCTTCTAAAAAATCCTTATAATTTTGAAAAGCAGCTGTATACACCCTCATGATCAAACCCACGTACCCAAAAGATTTAAATTTAAAAAAAAATAAAAAGAAAAACCTCAAGGGTTTTGATGATTTAATATAATTTGGGGATGAGAGGTAATTCTTGAACTTTTAGTTTTTCTTTTCCTACTTGCTTAAAGTGAATTAATGTCTTACTTCATCATATTTTATTTTATTGGAGTTGATCATGATCTTTAAGAGATCATTTGAGTAATAGTTTTTGAACAAATCACAGTAATTTAGATATTGTTTCCTATATTATACAATGACGTTCTTTAATGATAATTCTTTTTCCCATTTGGCTTGTTAGCAGGCAGACAAATCCACCATCGTTGATGAAGCAGTAAATTACATCAAGACTCTTCAACACACTCTTCAGAAACTTCAAAAACAAAAACTAGAAATGCTGAGAGGTGCAGCAACAATAGAATATGAACCATCAATATTATCACAAACACCGAATAGCAACTCAAGAGAGGCCTTTTTGGCTGACCAGGTTTCTTCGAGAAACTTAACAGTACTGAACAATGTTAATAACAATAGTACATGTACTACTACTGCTGCTGCTGCTACTACTACTACTACTACCAACTCATCTTCAGCTCGCTCTCTTTCGGCTCCTTCTTTTCCTGCTTGCTTGCAGACATGGTCATCACCTAATGTTGTTTTGTGTGTTTCTGGAGATGATGCACAGATTAGTGTCTGTGCAACTAAGAAGGCAGGGCTATTGGCTACTGTTCTTTATGTGCTAGAGAAGCATAAGCTTGAGGTGGTATCTGCTCACATTTCCTCTGATTATTACAGGAGCATGTACATGATCCATGCCCATGTAAGTTATTTGATTTTCATCCCTTTTGCTTGTTTACATATAAATACATTATAATATAGAAGGGATATACTCGAGTTCTCAAGTGCCAAAGTCATCTCTTCAGCTAGTTCACTCTTGTGCCCTAGTCCCTTTGATAATCTTGCAGTGGTTTGGGACGATTCTAAGATAATCTAATGGACTTGGACTCATTTGGACACCAGCTGAGCTTGGCGCTCGAGTTCTTGTGAAACCAAATGATTAAAAAATAAGAATAATAATTAAGTAACGAAGGTATATACACAGTAATCAGACATGCTAATTAATGGCAATATATAATAATGGATAATGCTAATCTAACTGTCATAATTGTATTTTTTTTTTAATTATATGATTGTTGCTTTCGCAACAATGAAATCATTTATTGCGCACCTTCATATGAGTGACACCCATTCATCTAGTATTGTTTATGAGTTTTATAATTTGCCCATTATCAAATGGGCAAGGCTCTTATCACTGCTGCATGCATACAGTTGTACATTACCTTCTTTAACCATTGGATAAAAGAATATTCAAATAGTTATGAAATAACTATTTGATAAAAGAAGATACATCTCTGCCTATGCATCTCCTCTTTATCCATTGGTTATGAGCCATACAGCTATATAAAAAACAAGCCTTTTCCATTTTAATAATACTATCTTGATCACGTTAGTTTTGCTTCGATAATATTAATCAAAAAATAGAAAATAGTTTCACAAAAATCAGATTTTTAAAGAAAATCATGGATCCCTGAAACCATTTTCATTTTTTTTTAGTTTTAATTGTATATATTAAAACAATTTGAGCAAACACTTACGGAAAACATATTTGTTTTCAAGAAAAAAAAAACGTGTTACCTTTTTTTTTAGTCTATTTATACAATGGGCTGAACCTACTTAATTTCCTTATATATAATTTGAGATATCCTGATTTGGGACTTGGTGTATACATGCAGGCAAATAGAACTTGTGATCAATTTCAGGAGGCCTTGACAGTGGAAGAAATATACAAGCTGGCTGTTGGGGAGATAATTTTCTTGATCTCTTCCTTATCTCCATGAAAGTGCTTTATTATTATTATTTTCAACGTGGAGGGAGCTAGCTTAAAATTATACATACTGAAGGCAAGAAATTAGAGAGACCGCGCACATCCATCAGAGCCGTTTTGCAATGTGACGAAGGGGAATATTTTGCCCAAATGTTTATCATGATCAATACCTTATGTGGGTATACAAACTATTAGTAATTAAGTATATAAAAAAGCCTTTTTAATTTTTATACTTTTTTTAATGATATAGGCAGCTTAAGCTATAGTTGAGTTTTCGTAAAGATAGAGATAGACCTAAGATTTTATGCATAAAGCAAAGAACTAGGAAAAATCTAACATTAATTTAGTTTAACAATTTGAATGCATATAGGTGGCTCTTAATAAAGATTTGGATGTCCTCTTAGCCCTTAATTAGTAGAGTGCAGGAAGCTTAACCTATCTAATGCATGTATAATAGATACAAAAGTAATCAGAAGTAATAATGAAATATAAAATCCATTTGGAAAGCGAGCGATTGGAATGAAGTGTGAGACTCCATTCTTTAACTTTTACTCAAATGTGTAGATCAATAATTTATTATGATATGAAAGTTGTATTGACATGTTTGGTGTCCATTTGTCACACATTCTTGCCATGCAGGATTATACCCGTTGTGTGAAATTGGGCAATTCCATTAAAGGATTCTCAAGTCAATCATAAGGTGTATTTGAACTGGAAATAGTTGATCACACTCTCATATAGTAAATGAGTGTTTGAATTGTTACCATGTATTGTAATCATATTTTTGTTAAACATAGATAGTCTATTATGTGGTATTACTAAATAAGGAAATAGGTGCATAAACGAATATTGGTGAGCTTAATTAAGACATTAATTGCATTTATTTTTCTCTAAACATATCATTGAAAAACTTGATTATTAAAAAAAACATTATGTTTGAATTAACTTTCTTAAATAAGCTTGTTGGCTCAATAAAATTATATTATTGAATTGTCATAGCAAGTTTCTTAAATTTTGAAAATCTTGTGCCATATGAGGTAGGAGACGTCTACTGTTAGACACACTGCTAATCATTTTAAAAGAAAAATACTCTCTACAAGATTCAAAATAAACTAAGCAAGAAAATTTGACTTGTCAAATTTGCAATGATTGAAAATTCATTGTTTGTTATATGTGATAGTATGTACAATATGGTGACACAATAGATCCTTTGGTACATGAAAAGAACTGGCTCTTCTTGCCTACCAATACACTGAAGATCTAAAGAGTCATCTAAAGAGCCATGCATTTTAGTAGAATGTGACGAATCCAATGCAAAGAGGTAGAGTTTTCATTTGTATTTTATTGTTCTTGTGCTTCACCAAAAAGAATTATAAAAAGCCTTGTAAAGACAATCTTGGTATGAGTAGACTTACGGAGCTACAAAATCATTGTTGCACAACTTAGCGAGTCAGTGGTGGATCATTAAAGCTCAAAGAGATCTACATGTTAAGTTTAGATAAGTTTCTTTCGTCATTGTTTTACTATGAACTCATTGTAAAGTATGACATCAATTTAAAGGTTACATTACTGTTAGGAAATGTGTTAAATTGACATGTTTAGTGTGTAAGACATTATAAAAAATAATACAATATATTTCATGATCTTAGAAAAGGAATATTGCAGCTATGAGTTTTTAGAAATTTAAATATTGCTACCATGATAATATTTTCCCTTATAGAATATTTTATGATTTTAGAATAATGCATTTTAGCTAATAGTGTTGTTTGGGAAACAAAATATTGTTGGTATGACTTTTGTTAATATGAATATTCTACTCCTAATCTTAGAATCTTAATACTACACATAGTTGGAATTCTATGTCGGGACCCCTTCCCTAGGATGAAGGACGAACTGAC
>JAJIYU010004188.1:0-24866 GCA_030144865.1 Tinospora cordifolia | reverse complement strand
GCCTCAAACATGGTGTCCATGGACATCTCTGAGGCTAAAACCTTGAAGCAAATTTTCAATAGCCTCAACAAGAGGGGAGCCTTTAGGCATAAAAGCCTCGATGGATTTTTAACACTATGCTGATGAAACGATTACCCTACCAAAGCCCCTTGCATTTTTCCCTTTTCTTTGTGATATTGATAATGAAATACTTTGGACTCTCTTGTATTTGTATGTTTTTTTTTTTTTTTTTTTTTTTTTTTTTTTTTTTTTTAAGTAAAGAAACACGTATTCCTGTCTTTCACCTTCTTACTTTAACTTTATACTGCAGGTCAAAGAATTGCAGAAGGAACTGGAAGAAGAAATTGACTTACATTTAGCTCTAGCAAGTGCAATTGAGCAATCCACTGCATCCTTATCTATTTCTTTATGTCACCTCCCAGATAAGGTTAGTCTTCCTGAATTTAGCTCCTTTAATTTGTGGGTCCAGTTGGTATGTGGCTGTCCTGATCATGATTCTGGATCTCTGTGGTTCTCAGGCACAGGAGCTATTGGCTAACATATCTATGTTGGAAATTACTGTATCAAAGCTTGAAAAAGAATTGTCCGCATTGCATTTTAAGCTTACCCAGGAGAGAAATGAGCGCCGGCTTGCTGAATATCGTTTACGACATTTGCCATTGTCTTCACCTTGTCCTGCTTCTGAGGAACTGGTATTTTCTCAGCTCTTGCATTAATTTTTCTATTTGATTTTTTTGAGGTGGATTACCTGACCCCTTTCGTTTTACTAGTCCCTATATCTACTTAAACAGATTGCTAGTCTTTCACTAGATTGGATTTTTAGACAAATGTTCTAAGATACATTGGTTAACAAATGATGATCATAAGTAGAAGTTCCTTTTTCTTATCCAACTAAACTGGAAAAATACAGTAAGTAAGAAGCTAACAAATTTTCTTTTCTGCAGATTTCCAGAGCATGCATTGAAGAAAAAAATGAAACAGGGATTGAGAGTTCCAGTGTAATGGAGGAATGTTGTGATAATGATTTTGGTGATAAACTTGGAAATAATCCTAATCGGCTTTCAGAAGAAATGGTGCGATGCATGAGAAATATTTTCCTTTGTCTGTCAGATTCCTCCAAGTTATCTTCTTTTGGGCATATGGCTTTCCCAGCTTCACCACATGGGCAACTTTCCTATTCACTGCTTACAGCTTTCACGGACTCATCTATAGTGGCTAACTTAGTGGAGCAGTCCTCATCTAATCTAAAGCATGATCATGGAGGCTTGGGAAGAGAGAACATGTTAGATCCTTACAGGGTCCATGGGAAGGTGAACTGGAGAAAAGATTTAGGAAATTATAGTAAGGCGGCTGAAGTGTCTTGGATGTCTGTTGGAGAAAAACAGCTAGAGTATGCTGCAATGGCTTTGAAGAGATTCAGGTTTTAATACTTTATTTTTGCCTGAACGCAGTTCTTAAGGGTTCATTCTTTTGGTTGTTTCCTCCAGATGATCACTTGTTTGTTATCGATATATAAATCTTATAAACTTGGGATGGGTCCATATTCTTGATACAAAATGTATTTTCAATTTGGTATTTGGATCCAAGAAGAACATAGTGGAGCTAATTATTTACATTGAAGCCAAATTTCTTCCACTTCTTTTAGAATGTAATTAGTGTGGGGACATTGTTGCACATTTTTTATTTGTTTTTTTAAATTTTTTTTATAATGTTGCACATTAATTTCTAACAGCAATATGGTGATTCTTAAGCTCTAATTTCTTATTCGTTCTTTTGTTCAATCTAGGTTTCTTGTTGAGCTGTTGGCTGAAGTAAATCCAGCTTGCATGACTCACAATGAGAAGCTGGCCTTTTGGATCAACTTGTACAATGCCCTAATGATGCATGTGAGTCCTTCTTTTGATATATGAGAAACTTATTCACTGGCGGACACACACACACACACACACACACACAAAATTAAGATACATGGTTCAAACACTTCTTGGAACCCTGTGGTATAATACTTGACTCATTATGAGATTCAAGAACTACTAGTTTAGTTTCAGGATTACAATGTTTGGAAACACATGGAGCAATTTATACTTGAAGCTTGTGGTTTTTACTTGTATATGCATATGGATAAAGTGATTCGATGTTCTAATGTTTCTGAAATAAGCTCCAAATCCTTGGTTGATGCATTAAAGGCACAAAATAGATCTTAATGCAGACAAGTTAATTCTCTTTTCACTCCTCTATTTCAGGCCTATCTAGCGTATGGCGTTCCTAGAAGTGACATCAAATTCTTTTCTTTTATGCAAAAGGTTTGGTTTCATATCTGGTTGCTCTCTTTGTAGTGTGGATAAAATTTATGTCTTATTTGGAACATCACGTTAAGCAATGGTAAATTGAGATGCTGTGGTGGATGCAGGCTGCATATACTGTAGGAGGGCATTCGTTCAGTGCAGCTGATATTGAATATTTCATTTTAAAGATGAAACCTCCGGCTCATCGCCCACAAATAGTATGTACTACATAGATTAAGTTAAATTTGTGGTCTTGGTAGGTCGAAAGGTCAAATTATCTTTATGGCATAGTAACCTTACCTTGCTTAGTTCTCTGGCTGTCTTTTGGCTCATTTGCCGAATACTCTTGGGTTGATGCTATACTGAATTACCTGCATGAATTGGAAAAAATGGTAGCCATTGGTTGATGTTTGAATGTTCCCAATTTCTATGTGTTTCTCAAGCTCTCTTCCAAAAGCTGGGAAGTTGGCTTGTGATCACGGGATAGGAGTATGTAATCTTCTATGAATGCATTGTGTGCATAATAATGTAATGCCCAATAATTCTATTATTGCCGAGTAAATATTTACTAGTTTTCTTCTTCCATCAGGCTTTGCTTCTTGCCCTTCATAAATTTAAGATACCCGAAGATCAGAAGAAGTATTCTATTGAGAACCATGAACCACTGATAGAATTTGCTCTGAGCTGTGGGATGCGCTCTTCACCTGCGGTAAGTGTTCATCAGTCCGTCTTATTCCTTACTTGGAATGGATCCTTCAATTACATTATCTCACGTCTTTCTTGTCATCCAATGCAGGTTAGGATCTTCAAGCCTGCAAATGTAACTGAGGATCTGAAGAACTCGCTTAGGGATTACATTCACGCATCTGTTGGTATAAGCAATAAAGGAAAACTACTAGTCCCTAAACTGTTGCATTGTTATGCCAAAGGAATAGTGGAAGATCAGTTGCTGCCTGATTGGATTTGCCAATTCATATCTCCTGAACAAGCTGCTATGGTCCAAGATTCTTCACTTCATCGCAAACAGGGACTCCTTAGTGCACGTAGCTTCACTGTTTTACCTTTCGATTCACGTTTCCGGTATCTATTCTTGCCAGAAAATGAATGCACCCAGAGCCCACTTGCAGAATGAAGATGATGTTGTCACTTGATAGAATCAGGAAACAGTTCAAGTTGAAGTCTGACTTCTGATGATGGGTGGATCATAGCAAGCGAGTCCAATACCATCTGTGAATGCAACCGTGTGAAGTCACTTTCAAATCTTGACCAGGAAATCTTTGAAGTATGTTGGGCTATAGGATTGATCCAGGGTAAAAGAATTGTTGGCTAGGCTTGAACTGGATGGACATAGCTCAGCCAATTCCATTCTCTTTTTAAGAGCATAGACTACTGGTCAAGTGTTGGTTTGAGAAGGGAATGCAGTGTTGTACAGAAAACAGGTCATTAAATAAAGTCTGCCACGAAAAGTTGGGTATGATTTTTGTCGATGGTTTCTTGGTCTGATTTAAGAAAGGGCGGAATGTTGCTATTTTTCACGAGGCCTTCTCACTGCTAATATGGCATTCTCCTGAGGAGGCGCCATGTTGACATATTCCCGATTTAGTGAATCATGTTCATTTGGTGATTACTGATGGCAGTAATTCATTTTTACTTCGTTCAAAAACCAAAATGATGATTACGTGCGAGAGTCAACAAAAATCTTGAGAAGAATTTTATTGTTCTCACGTCTTGCATTGGTAGGGTTAATGTTGAGAAGTGTTTTCATTGTTTTAATGTCTGGCATTTGTTGCATTGGTATTAAATGCTATATCATGGTTGTGTTGAATAGAGAGCATCTCAACTCTGCGTTGGTGAACTCACCTTTAGATGAGGCAAAACGTATACACTAGTACACCAAGGGAAATCCTGCCCAATTTATATTTTTGCCAATGAATTTTTTGCTTTTGGAGAGGTAGATAAAATCAGTAAGAAAAGCCCTGTAAATCCTATTTTGAACATTGAATGCTACAATAGATGAGGTGTGTATTTACAACACTGGATAAAAAGTTGTGCACCTCATAATATGTAACCATTCTGCCATTCATCCCATTGTTATGAATGTATAATGTAGCATTTAGTGTTTAAAATAAAATTTATATAGCATTGCCCTAAGCCAATTCTATGGAAGATGCCTTTGCAGTTGGTAAGAACTTGTTAAAAATTAGGTAAGTTATTATACACACAAAAGAAGAAGCCTCCGATCAAGAATCAATAACTTATTATTTTCATTTTAGCTAATATAACACGCTACAAAAAATGGATGCTCTGGTTTGGACGGGTGCTGAAAATGTTCAACACTTAAAAAGAGGCTCACCCTGAAAACACTATTTATAAGAAGGTAACATGAACGGGTGAGAGAGAGGGCAGCAATTAAGGCAAGTTAAGGCAAGAGCGAAGTAAGTTGCATGCTGAAGAGATCACCAAGAGCACCACGGACATCCATCTGAAACAAATTACAAAATAGTAAGAATACATAGCAATTCACAGATCCTTTATAACACAACAAAGAAAAATGTACTCCACTGGATGACATAAAATATCCACAATCTATTAGACTACTTTCTATAATTATCACTTTTTTCCCTTTCTAAGGATAAAGGTATCAGGAATGTTGTTAAGCTTTACATAGAAATCTTACTCTCAAAGTCATGATAGTCCTTGTGATTAATTGAGTTCATTAGACATAACTAGATGGTGTTCGATAACTTTAGTTGCAACACCTATAATAATTAAATAGTAATAAAGAATTATCTAATTTTTTAACCTCTAATTGAAGTAGAGGTATAAACTCTATAAGCATAAACAATTAGCAGTAGGATTTGCAGTAAATATTAAGTCACCAAATGCCACATAAATCAAAATAAACCTTTCATTGGAACAACTTTTAGGCCACAGTTACTATTACACTCTTCAAATCAGATAAATTCTTTAAGTGGATATTACCTGATCGCAGCACACAAGCTTGGCAATCAAAGGATAGAACTCCCTCAGATGCTTTTTGAAAATCTGATGGTTCATTACGCACATCCCTTGGAGAACCTGAAAAACAAAACATGAAAATTCTTACTTTGATAGCCAATAAGATTCAAATTGCTCTTCAATATTTAACTCCATAATCTGCCCCAACTCATCGGTAAAGAAGGGAAGAGAATAAACCCATGCTGGAGAAACAGATCTAATGGGCACCTTCCAATAAACATGTGATTTTGTTTCTTAAAGTCTTGAACAAAGCAAAAACAGCCCGTCACCTAAAGTTATCCAATCTTTTTATAGACTAAAGTTTAGAACTTAGACAGCTGTTAGTGCCTATGTAAGCTTATAGAAGAAACTATAACTCTGATGGGAAAAAGGTTTTTGTACTTACTCTGTTCAATGAGCTACCACTTAAGCCAGGACCAAGAAGGTTTAGTTTGAAGGAGATATAGTTTCCGATAGGCATTATAGGTTAATAAATCATATTATACCATAACTGTCTATTTCTGTGCTCATTTTATGGTGATTTTCATTATAGGCATTTTACTTTTTATTTTTTATTTTTGCTCATTTTAACCCATTTAGAGGCCTTTTTGTTCTCCCAATTGGGTGAAATTTACCTCTTAGATATTATCTTCGTTAATGTTTTCTCTTCTTTCCACTGAAAAAAATTATTTAGTAATATTCTAAACTCAAATGTATCTAATACATATCTGATACTTATGTCTTTATTATGAAATCCCGGACATGAGTTTGTCAAGCAAAAGTGAAGGGCCTAGGTAATGTAGCTTGGAACCTGATAGAGCAAAGGAAACATAGCATCCCACTCCATCTGAGCATCAGCCAAAACAATAGGAAAAAGGACACCATCTCCTCCAACTCTCTTGAGAGGAAGAACAAGTCCTGAAAATATATGAAGACTGACACCAATATGGGGAAATACACATAGAATGGAATATATGTGGCAGCATGTCACTAGTGTTCACTTTACCAAGAGCAACTACCCAAGCAAGGAGTTCAATTTTTGATAGTACATGTGCTTCCAATAATGAGGAATGGAAAATAAAAGGACGATGGTTAGGATCACCAAGGGTTAAGGAAAGGAATGATTTAGTGAAGGATCCTGAAGATTTCCAAAGCCAAGAAATTCAGTCATCCTCATTGAATACGAAAGACCCTATTAATGATATGGAAGAGGGTATTTAAGTCTTAAGTTTCCTAGTAGCATAATATAGGATATCAAACAAAGGTCCCAATTATGGGTGGATTGGCTAATTGAAGGGCCAAAGAAAGAAGCAATTAGAAGATTGTGGGATGAGGAATGCTGGTACAGATGGGGGAAAGGGACAAAAAGTACTCCGTTTTACACCAAATATCCTCTCAAAACTGATTGGTGTCCTCTCCTGCAGCTTTAACTCTAATCAAGGAGAGTAAATAGGGTAAATGAATGAAATGAATTTCCAAGGGCATTTAAAGGAAGATCAATTGGCAATTTCTGCATCCATCCCATTAATACTGAAACCATGCTTACTATTAATGACCCTCCATAACTTTTCCTTCATCCCAGGAAATCTCCAAAGCCACTTTCCCACCAGCACCTTATTTCTGCTAATAATATTCTCAATCCCCAACACAACCGGCTCCTCTTTTTTGCATGCCACCCTCCAACTACCCCAACTCATAATCTTGTCAAAGGAAATCTCTCATAAATTTCTCAATCAAATTTGCCTCCCTCAACCAGAAACTTAAAAATCAAAACATAATAAGTTGGAAGGCGCTCCAAGATAAACTAGATCAGTGTGAGCCTTACACCTCTAGATGGAAAACTTCTCTTCCACCCTTCTAATCTTCTAGCCACCTTAGAGACCACGGGTTCCCAAAAATTAGAACGGGGCTCCCCAAATGGCAAACCCAAGTAATTCATCAGTCTACATCTCATGTAGCATCCAACTTTGGAGGCCATGTTGTTGAGCCAACGCTCCTGGACCTACACTCCCACCACCTGACTTTGACATATTAACTGCAATACCAGAGATTTAACAAAAAGATCTCACCACCATGTATGCAATGAGAATATGCTCCATATTCCCTACCAAGGAAAAAAGACGGTCATCAGCAGATTGCAAATGAGTCATCCCAACTTGTTCACCTCCCACCACAAACCCCTTTGATTAAAATAGTCTCCCTTCCCTTATCGAGCATTTTCCCCAACACATCAACCACCAAAGTAAACAAAAATGGGGACAAAGGACCGCCCTAAAGATAGAATAATTAATTGAATATAAACATCCTATCTCATGGTAAATTAATAAGAGAGAAGGGCTACAAAAGAGAAGGCGAAATTGGAGTATTTTTATCCATTGTTGTGTCTTATTTTGGATCCTTTTTTTTTTCAAATGCAAAGTTGCTAGATGTCAATGGGCATATTGGTTTAGCTTCTCATGTCGAAGATTTAGTCCTCAAAATATTCAGGAAGTCATTTCTTTGTCATATCTTCACTCATTGTCCTTGGAGGAAGAGAACATATATAGAGTTGGTTTTTTTTTTGGGCCACGAATTGGGCCATATGGTTGGAAAAAAAGAAAGAAAAAACAATAGATTTTCCTTTTTGGAAGAAGTAAACAAAAATTTATTCCTTAATGAAACATTTACAATGTTGTCAAATCTGAATTTTCTTACAAACTCGTAAGCCTGCTCATTATTAATGCAAACATCGAGTCCCAACCCATTAACAAATCACTGATTAAGTATCCAATGCTCCACTTTGAGAACCACATCCAAGAACTTGTCATTATAGATATGCCTTCCCAAATTTGATTGATGTCTTTTTCTTTTTCATTAAAAGACCCTATTACTCCGTTCCAACCATATTCCCCATAAAGTAGCTGTTTTTGCAATCATTGCTATATCTTTCCCTTACTTTGATGCACCTACTATCTGGTCGGTGAGAGGCAACCTTCTACTAAAGAGGGGATAATGAGTAAGACACCTGAGAAGTTTGTCCATCTCACCGAAATACTATTGGACATTTTGCAAGATATGAAGATGTGTTCCACATTTCTCCTTCTTGCTTTCATAGGATGCACCAATTTGGAGATATGTAATGTCCTAGCAACCTCATTTGCAGCGCATCCAACGTGTTGATCTTTTGGTGTCCTAAAAGCCATCTAAATACTTTAACTTTGGTGAGAACATTTGCTCTCCATATTGATCCTGCCAATGGAAAATTTAAGGAGACAAGGATAACAAATACAATAGAAAAGATTTGGATGAGTAGTGACCATATGCATCTAATATCCATACTATCCTATCTTTGTGGCTAGAGATGTTGACATGTTCGAGACATGGTATTAGATTTCAGCCTCTGCCGGTTCCCTCATGGTTAAGGCTCTAGGAAATAATAAATCCCATGCAGGAGATGGTGCCCCTTTCAACTGATGTGTTAGGAAATGGGCGTGACTTTGTGATGGCGTGTAGATATTCTGTATATGTTTGGAAATTCTTCAGCCAAAGTTCTATCTTTTACCCATCTATACTCTCAGAACAAAATGGCTTGTCCATTCCCTACCGACCATGTGCTAATTTATTATACATCTCGGATCATTGATCCATGGAACCTTCATGGTCCTCTTATAAATTTTATTCATTGCTTCCTCTCAGATGTTTCTAATTCATTTTGACAAAAAGCACCATGCCTATGGTTTACTATCTTGACCCATAATGTAGCTCCTTGCCACAAGTATCTCCATGCCATTTTGCATAGAGGGCTCTATCTTTTGTCTTTATTCCCTATCTCTAATCCCACCTTTTCCAAGGATTGTTTGTAGATCCCCCCATTGTATTTGGAACCCCGACTTGGCCTTGTCTACCTTTCCAAAAGAAATACCTCATTTTTTTTCTTCATTTTTTGATCTTGTATTTCTAGAGACCTTGAACATGGATAGGTAGTAAACTGAAATTGCACCTAGTACTGCTCGAATGAGGGTTAGTCTCCCTCCTTTAGAGAGAAAGCTCCTCTTCTACCCGTCTAAGCTTCTTAGTATATTATTTATGATTGGTTCCCAGAATGTGGTGCAACATGGGTTCCTTCCTAATGATAATCCTGGGTAGGTCATTGTCCAGCTACCTGCCTACCGAACAATAGAATTTTAAATGACAACAAAATTTGGATAAAAACTTTGGGAGGAAATAAAAATCAGCTAGGACAATTGCATGCATGTGGGTTAGTGTATGTAATCTTGGGTTTTTGTGAACTTATGGCGATTTTTTTTTTCTTAAACACCTTTGGTGATCATGCACTTTTTCTTACATCCTTGTTTCTTCTCACAAAAAAAAAAAAAAAAAAAAAGAAAGAAAGAAAGAAAAAAAAAACATCCTCGAATCCAATGCATCCGTCGATCACTTACAACAAAAAATCAGGATGAGTTCCAAGTTCCAATCAACCATGTAATAAGCTTTGGTGAAACCTAACTTGAGGACCATACATGACACCTTAGATCTGCACTCATCCTTGACCTCATTAGCCATGATAATAGCATCAATAGTTTCCTCGAATAAAAGCCATTAACTTCATGACAATCATGCTCTGCATCACCCCCTTTAATCTATTAGCAAGGCCTTTAAGCAGTGATCTTATACAGGCTAATCATGAGACTAATTGGCCAATAGTCCCCCACACATCTAGCAACAATCATTTTAGGGGTTTAGCATATATATGTCTCATAGTACACCTATTGACAATTCCTTATTTGTGCAATTCCATCATTAACTTCATCAAATCACCTTTTACAGTGCTCCAAGTCATAGTGAAATCATCTAGCCTCTGGGCTTTATAGCCCTCACACTCAAAACAACATCCTTCACTTCATCCATCATCAAACGTCATGAAAAGCATAGAGGAAATGGGGCTCTATTCAAGTCCATCCACAACCCGGAGACCTATTTGGAGCAAAGCGGCTTCTATGATGCTCCACAATTCATGGTTGATCCCTCTTCATCTTTCTTCCCCCCAAGAAACGAAGCATTTTATCAATATAAGGGAAAACAAAGATATGAAAAAACTCAAAAATCAAACCTTACAATATGGCTCACAAAGCCCCAAGCATAAATGAAATGCATCTATCACAACCTAAAAACCAGTCAAATAAACGAAACCCAATTTACCATTTGAAACATAAATTCATGAGCTAGCAACCAACTCACCGACTCCTGGACAACTTCAATATCCTTGCAAATGTCGATAATAATCTAACAATTCTTCTCAAGCCAAAGTCCCCAAATAGTGGAGAGAGGTAACCATCACAGTCTCCCCAACCTAACTCAAAAATCCTCTGCGATGACTTCCACGGAGGCACTCTTCCAACAATGAGGGACAAGCAAATCTACCACCAAAGAAAAAAAGAAAAAAAAAAAACACCCCATTGCATGTTGAACTCACAAAAACCATGGGGAGAAATGCAAACACCTGTGAATTGTTTCTACAACATTTTATAAGAATTGATCCCCTTGTGGGCCACTAGCCAAACAAAAACTTACACTTTCAATGGAACTTGGACCTTCCAAATAACATCAGCCACAAGAAACATGACAAATGAAAGAAAAAAAAAAATCAACTTTGAAAAGGACCAAGCAAGATGATTACAAGAATAAGAAAAACTTATAGTTTCCAGGCAAAGAAGGTCAACAACTTCCTCTTGTTCCCCATAAGTAAAAGCCCTAGGGAAATGAAGGTCCCATGGGGGGCATGAAAGCGTCCAAGGAATGATGTGATAAAAAACTAGAAATTGGCTCCTCATGAATGCTGAAAATTTTATATCGGTTAGGGAAAGACTCACATAATGGTGGCCCCCAAACCATCCTATGCACCCAAAAAAGGAAAGAGTCCCCCTTGCCCATAACCCAGAAGCTTCTTAGGCCTTTGATCTGTGAGTCCTCTAAACTCTCTCAAATAACCCTCCACCCAACTAAGCTTAAGTTGACCACATTTTCCAAAAAAAAAATTCCTGCCCAAAGATCATTTGCTTGTTGAATATATACCTCCATACCCCCAATTCCCATACCACCTTATCAATTGAACCTTGAACCATATCCCATTTGACTAAAGATTAGCACCTATCCCCTTCCTTTTGTTTATACAAAAAGTGTAATTTTTTGTTTTCAATTTTGCCTACTATCTATTTGGGACCTTGGATAACAAAAAATAAATAAATTACGGTAACGAAAAGGACAAACCTTATGAGAGATAGCCTACCTCTTTGAATAAAACTTCTCTTCCATCCACCCAACCTCCTAGAAAGAGAACCAAAATTTGACCTCCCGTGAATTAAAAGGAGTTCATGACAAAAAAAAGATGTTACTTACTTCAAATTATAGTTCCAGTTGATCATTGCATTCATACTGTGAATATATAATGTCTAGCCAAAAAATATAGACCAAGCACGAAAAGCACGGGCTCCCAAAACGAAGGACATAACAGGTTTCCCACAAAGGGCAAATTGAGGTAACTCTTGGCAACATTTGATGGAACGACCAATCTTGTTTGCTAATTCTGCCATAGATCTACTTGCATGTTTATTCGTTAGGTTTGGCATTTTGGCACATTCACCTATCCCCCCCCCCCTCCCCCCCTCCCCTTTTTTTTCTTCCTTTTCCCCATTCTCTTTTGGGACTTTTCTTTCGTCCATCCAACTCGTAGAAAGAGAGGCAAGTACATGCTCCCAAAATTACACAAACGACTGGTTTCCCCTAAGGGAAAACCACAATAACTCATACATCAACATCCAATAGAATAGGGGACATATTCCAGATACGGTTCCAACGTCGGCAATTATCACCATCATGCTACTACTTATGTGAACAAAATTCAGAATCAGCTGCTCATTTTTTCTTTAGATGTTGGTATGCTAGAGAAATATGGCTGTGGAAATTGCATTTCTTGGTCAGTCTTCCAAGGAAACAATAATACTAACCCCACAATTTCTTGTCTTATCTTTTCTACATGAGGAAGATAAAAAATGGAAGGCACATTGGCAAGTGGAATGTTTGAGGACAAATTCTCTCCTCAAGCTGATGTGTGGAACAAATCCCAACCTTAGCATCCTTTTGGGTTAGCAATTGCTCCTTGTCATTTGGAAACAGTATTTAAGATTAGTTGAGAGGGTGGTACAATTTTGTGTAATTATTTGATAGGGTATAGTATATACGATTTCTAAAAGAAAACCTCTCAATTATTGTATAGGATACTGGGTAATGTACTAAAAATACAATTTATGCCTATAAATGAATATACCTTTTTGTTTCTTTAAAAAAATTCCCTCGAATTAGGAAAGTCTCCAAAAGGACGAAGAACAATCTGTTTGGGTGAATTTGTTTGAAGCTACCACTACCTTCACATCAATTGCTTCATCTCTGCCTTTGCCAAGCATCTAACAGTAGCAACATCAGCATTCATAGAAAGAACACTAGAATCTAATGAGTCCTCACTAATGTACACTCCATTTCCGTCATCCACTCACATGGCCACACCTGAGGACTTTTAAGTAAATGCTAAAAACTACCTTCCATTGCACTAGATGTTAATTGGAGTGATAGTATGAATATTATTGTTGTTTAGTGGTCTATGATGTTGGGGGGGATGTTTGCATCCATTTAAATCACTTTTTATAATGGAAGATTGTACCTTCCATTGTACTGTAACCCCCCATATTCTAATTCAACACTAAAATTGATTAAACGAAAGTATTTGACTATTGTCTTGCATGTTCACTTAAATGTATCTACGTGTCATAGATGAAAAGTATTAAATGAACATGTTGTAGCTCACTTAATCTCTTCAACGTTTCAAGAATAGGTCGAAGAGGGAAATGACCAACACAAAAAGAGTAAACAACTCTTCAATAATTGTTGTGTGAGTATGCTAAAGAGTTTTGTAAGCTTATATTTTTGTATAATTATAAGTATTACCATATACGTAATATCACATGGATGGGTATAGTTTAAAACACGGTATCGTTTTGATGAAACTAGATGAAAATTTCAGAAACAATGCTTATGAGAACCACGGATTATGTGTCATGGATTATGGAAATTATGTGTTGAAAAATATTTATTTGAGGAACTGTTGAATGTTGGAATTTCTATTAAGTGAATTTTTTTCGTTTTCTTTTTTTTTTTTTTTTTAAAAGATGAGTCAAAATTTTTGGAGAGATTCTGTCAAAAGTGTTATTTTTTGTGGATATCAAGGAATATATGTATTGAGAGGCCAACATGATATTATATATGTAGATGTAGCATATATAGTACTATGTGTTGGCCGTGACATCACTTTTAAGGAGTGGGTCGCAACATGTACTATTTTCGATATCAATAGGTATTTTTAGTTTCTTTTCAAAAAAGGTAAACATGCATAAAACCAGATAAATTTGTAATGTGACCATATCTATCAGCCCAGCAAGTGATCATTAAATACTTGCAAACCTTACCACATTTTTTGTTATTGTTGTTCCTTTTTCTTTTTCTTTTTTTTTTTTTTTTTGTTCTTTTTTTTTTTTTTTTTTTTTTTTTTTTTTTTTTTTTTTTTTTTTTTTTTTTTTTTTTTGCAAATCTATTTTTAATTGCAATTCTCAATAGTTTCAAAGTACATATGTTTTTTTTTTCTCAAAATATAATAGCTTATGTCTTGGTAGTCAGGTGTTTAAAATAGAAGATAGGAATCCTGTCTTGTTGGTTTGGTATAATTAGGAGTTTCTATAAATTAAAGTAAAATCATGACACTCATCTATATTATTTTGGTTCAAGATGATAGATGTAATCAAATGTCTACCATCGTAGATTGAATGAATTCAAGACAACATCCTACTTGTATATGCATGTTGATTTGTGTGAAGCATTCAGTGAATACATTGCTAGGAGATCTTGCTACTTTATTCATGTTAATTAAGACTTGTATGATGATGCCTTTTCTTTATTTATTATTGATCATTGCATGATGTTTATTTATATGATGTGTTTGAAACATCTCTGTTTTAATTTGAATTATGCATATGCTTTATATTAAACATCTTGATAGTGAAAACCCTAGTATGATGAAATCTTTAACTTGTCAAACTAAAATAAGATTAGTGAGTTTAAAACAATGTACAGGCATGATGTATCTGTATTTGATCGTGGTGGGTATTATCCCTAGGTTGTTGGGCTCAGCGTAGTAGATCTGTGTTTGATTACCATGGGTGTATCCCCTCATGCGGTAGACTGAACCCTTGGATCATGGACTGGTTAACAACACTTTTTTATATGATACCCATTGAGTCTTGTTCTTGCAGGTGTGAGCTTATCTTAGAAAGTGTCCTTGACAGTTGATGCCATCACGAGATGGTGCCCATGAAGGTTGATGCTCACATTAGGAGGTATCTCTAGACTAAAACCTGAACTGATAAATGTTTTACTAAAGATAGAGACATATCGAAGATAGTCCTATCGATCCTAATGTTAGCTCTAAACAATACAGTATTTAAAATGCCTAATATGTTGCAAGTGATTGTAGATGTATTGTCTTGGCTGGAATAATGTACATGATGTAATTAGGATGATTCACTTGGCTATTTTGAGCTCACCTTTTCTTTTTACCTTTCAGGCTCTTATTGAGTACAGAAGACTTGGAGCTCACCCTTTGCCCTCTCACATCTTTTCTTCGTAAGATCTCCTCATAAAGACATTACTTCAATTTATATAAGTGGTTCTTTAGCATGCCTACAGTTTATCAACTATGAAGTATGCTATACAATTATAATTTAAATATAGATCCTTAGAAGTTGGGTTCATTTTTTTTCTTTGAAAAATATAGGCAAGTGAGCTTGTTTTGTAAAAATACTTGGCATCACCGTCTGTGACAGAAAACATATGAATCAATGAATCTTTGACCAGAATTTATAGAACAAAGCCTAATTAATAGCTAGAGTTATGAGACATATTCAACGGCAAAGCGCAGAAAAAGTAAAAAGAATCCTACTATAAAAGCATACCTTAACAATAATTGGAGACCGTAATTCCAAAACTCTATGAATGTTCACATTAGCAGCTTCCCCTGTGCCAGATTGAAGATCAGATGCTTCCTTCAGGATGTGCCCACAGAAGGAAACAAGTTTCTCTTCTGCTAAGCCTTCAAGTTGCTTGTCTGCAATATTATTTTCAGTATAGCTTGGATCATTAACTGAGGATGCATCACTGTCATGGGAACCATCAGCATGTGTTGACGCCGCACTGTGATTGTTGAATCTAGAAGTTGTCTTCTCTAATATGTCCAAGTAAATGCAAGTCCCAGCGAATTCTTGACGAAGAAGATTTATAGGTGGCCTAGACAACCATTAACTCAAGATTAAGCAAAATTACATGATAAAGAAGAATGAAAATGAGCCAGTTAAACAGTGAAGACACATGTTGTCTACCTTTCAGCAGGAATGTGGTGCATGCGCATTGTGAGGTTG
The DNA here is from genome assembly GCA_030144865.1 of Tinospora cordifolia. Classification (NCBI taxonomy): domain Eukaryota; kingdom Viridiplantae; phylum Streptophyta; class Magnoliopsida; order Ranunculales; family Menispermaceae; genus Tinospora; species Tinospora cordifolia. The sequence goes on along the minus strand of JAJIYU010004188.1, from coordinate 9,088 downwards.
GAAAATGAATTATATGAAGCAGCAAATTCTAATAAAGAAATCAAAGTATCCATAATCATGATCTTCTGAGGGGCCTTCAACTTGCTCCAGTATTTCTTCTGCAATTTTAAAGTTGTGTTAGAGCTGTAGCAACTTCATTACACTATTAGCAATTTCCAACAGCAATATAGATGTCAATTGACAACACCGTATCTGCTACTTCTTGTCACTTCTTAGCCACACCATTTCCTTTGGCTAATCAATTTTGTTATGCTTATTCCACTTCATTCTCAAAGAAAAATAAAAACAACAGTAGCTTTTTTCCCAGCCATGAGGATTTAAGAATCTTTTTACAATATTTAGACAAGAAAATTAGGAGATTTCCTTAAGCTATCATATTTAAGTTCTTGTGAGACTTTGAAAACTTGTTATCATAGCACTCACAAGTAAAATTTAAAAAAGAAAAGAAAAGAGGCTAAACGGAGAGAGGGATAGAGCAAGAGAGAGAGAGAACACCTGAATACTATCAAGAGCACGTAACAGTAGGAATTGAGTGATGCATTTCCCTCTGACTGTTTCCAATAAAGGACCTTCTTCTTCATCTTTAGAATCAAGCTCAGCAGAATCAGGAATCTGTAATGACAGTCGGTGAAGCATTAAACAGAATTTTTCATAGATGAATAACAATTTGCAAAAGAACTTCAGCCAACTCAGAAGCTAAAAATAGGGACTTCTAATCAAAACATGTTTTAGAGTTTTGTAAACTAAGAAATGCCGACAGTGACAATAATCTTTGAATACTGTTATAGAAATTAGTATTCACATCTCAGTTTCCAGTAAGCTACAACATTGTAAGAGATCTTTAGATAGACACAGTCAATGCAACCATTTTGATAAGTAGATCAAACCAAAAAAGAACATTAGGTGCCAGGACAATAAAGCCACTGGCAATCCCAGCAATGTCAAAACAGAGAGTGGGCTTCCAATGTCAAATTGCAATATAGTTTTTTGTCTCAACAGCTATCATGCTCAATAAATTGTTATACAACCTTAAAACAAAAACAGCAGGCTATCTACCTCAATGAAATGACTTCTTGCTGATGAGCTTTAGAAAATTTGTGAAGCATAATGAGGCAATTATCCTTTGAGAGAAGGCATAAGCCTCAAGGTAATACAACTCACAACTCTTACGTTTTTACTAAAGTATATACAAAACTTTCTAGTAACTTCAAAAAACATAAATGCAAACATAAAGTATGCGCACCTTGTAACATATCAATTTCAAGCATTCTAGACAAAAACTTGGCATTCAATTTATTCCCGTTATAATTAACATTTGTTTCTGTTTTGTCTCACCAGCTATCATGCTCAATAAATTGTTATACAACCTTAAAAAACAAACACAGCAGGCTATCTACCTCATTGAAATGAATTCTTGCGGATGAGCTTTAGAAAATTTGCGAAGCATGATCAGGCAATTATCCTTTGAGAGGAGGCATAAGCCTCAAGGTAATACAGTTCACAACTCTTACGTTTTTACTAAAGTATATACAAAACTTTCTAGTAACTTCAAAAAACACAAATGCAAACATAAAGTATGCGTACCTTGTAACATATCAATGTCAAGCATTCTAGACAAAAACTTGGCATTCAATTTATTCCCGTTATAATTAAGATTTGTTTCTGTTTTGTCTCACCAGCTAGCTCAATAAATTGTTATACAACATTAAAAAACAAAAACAGCAGGATATCTACCTCAATGAAATGAATTCTTACAGATAAGCTTTAGAAAATTTGTGAAGCATGATGAGGCAATTATCCATTGAGAGGAGGCATAAGCCTCAAGGTAATACAATTCACAACTCTTACGTTTTTACTAAAGTATACACAAACTTTTGAGTAACTTCAAAAAAATAAATGCAAACATAAAGTATGTGTACCTTGCAACATATCAATGTCAAGCATTCTAGACAAAAACTTGGCATTCAATTTATCCCCATTATAATTAACATTTGTTTCTATAGAATAGAGGGTATCTAGGCTTCGTCCTACTAATCCATTGGATCGCATTGATTTATTCCTGTTATAATTAACATTTGTTTCTGTAGAACAGAGGTCTCTAGGCTTTGTCCTACTAATCTATTGGGTCTTTGGTGGCTTGAGCAACCCCCTTGGTAGATAGTGCCAAGACTTGACATAATTAATACTTAATAGGTGCATACTGCAAGTCAAAATTTTCAAATGTTATGATTTTATGTACAACAAAGGAAATCAGGAAACTATAAGCTTAAACATTGCTGATAATTAAGATGAAATAATGGCTTAGAGTTTAAGCTTAAAATTTCAAAATTTGCATCTCTCCTAAATAATTAATATTAAGCTTCAATAAAGAAAAATAACTAATATTTTTATTTTAGTATTAATAGAAAATGTTATGGTATGAAAAACACGACGAATATAAAATAGAGATGAAAATATGTAGTTTGAGTGGGTAACTGCTCATGTTCACATAGAAAGGCTGAAACCTCAGCCCTCACATTGCCTTGAGGCATACAAGGCTTAATCCTCATGTAGGTGAGGTCTAAGGCTCAAGAGAAACCATTTAGGCTTTAGCCTTAAAGTAGTTCTAGATAATTTTTCAAGGCGCTAGCCTTATATGATACGCTGTTCTCACCAATTAACAGAAAGTTACTTGGATCATTTAAAAAAATTTAAAAAAAACGTGGCATACATGTGCAAGGAATCAAACCATAGATCAGACCAAAATATTTTGTCAGGGCATCAGCGAATTTTTTTTTTTTTTTTCGGGGAAGTTTGTGATCAGGTCAGATTTTCACCATGTTTAATCATTGAGCCAAATCAAGATCAACCTAAATTATAGATGAATTGATGAACCATGTATAAACAGATATCTTAGTTGTTAATGGTATTTGGCTATTGGTGATATTAGAGATGCAAAATGGAAAAATGCCTCAAAAATACAATTTCAGTGACAAGGATCTTAGTAGCAAATTTAGCAATTAGTAGATACAACTGACAACCAAGAGATACACTGAAGTGCTTGATTATGTTATCTTTCTTCCATCTTCCATATAAAGGGAGATGCAATTAGAGCTGGTTCTTTAAACTTGAACTAAGCATCTTGTAATAAGATTAAAGGGATATCATATGCAACTAAAGAACATATGCATAAACGAGATTTTACAAATCAGAATGCTAAAGAGGTTAAGTTGTACAAGTAGAGAGCATACACATGCAAGATTTAAGTCTATTAGGGGTGACCCATTGCTCAATGATTTGCCCAAGACAAGATATGAGGTCAACCATACAAAAAGGCATTAAGAATTGTAACGTTTTTTGCATCCCCCATAAATACCTGCACTGGAGATGGAGGTACAAAAGCATTTGAAGGAGTGCTCTTTGATTTAGAGGTAAAGCTTCTTAATAGAAGGTTGTCCATCATATTTCCCACAATCCTTTGACCTAAAGTCTGACTTCGTTGGAAGCCTCCAACTTCAGCATGCTTTTGAGCCCTTCCTGATGGAGATGCTAAGCCTACAAAATAAAGTTATGTCAGTGTTGATTTAACTAAATGCATTAATATATCATGTTTGCCTCATTCAAAAATGTTTTAAACATAAAACAAGCATCCATAAAGTGAGCAGATATCCACTTAAGAATTCTTCAAATCAAACCTTCAAATTCTTCTGGATTGGGATGCAGCTCAATCTCTTGATAGTCATCCTGCAAAGTGGACACACTTGGATTCTTTCCAGGACTGTCATTACAAACACGAGGTGATGCCCAGCCAAAGATTTTCCCATTTTCCCTATTTTCAAGTTCTGCTTTTGTTTTGTCAGAAGGATAAACAGAACTGTCACCTGTGATGACCTCTGTGTCGTGGGTCACAACCACATGACTCTTAGAGTCGTCAAAGCCGATGGAATTTAGAAGCTCTACAGGTTGAGTTGTGTGTGAAGCATCTCTGACAATCAACATAAAAAATGTAAATTGCAAATCACATAATAACAAATATTAAGGTAATTATTTTACCTTATGCTCTTCAGGAGAGTATCCCAGTCACTGTCACTAAATTGGTGACCTCCAACTTCAATGAGATGTACCAAAGCGCCAAGAGATATTGAAACTACAGTTTGATCTGTCTTTTTTGCGCAATCTAATAACAGGCCTAGCAGAGGAGGCAGCATAAAACACACCTCCTACACATGATCAGGAAAGAACATGGATCAAATCATGGTGAAAAGCTCCAGTCAATGATAAACTTCAGTGTTGTTATTAATAACAAGATAATTATACGCAAAGCATCAGCAATCAGCACAAGTGAAACGCCCATTTCTTACTTCCATTGTTCAAACAAATGAAGATTGTAGTAAAAGTTAAAGGCACTAATGTTATTGTCTTGATCCCTATCCATCAATCAATCGATCTAAAGGTTATGAATGGTTGGACAATCCATTTTCAATTTCCAGAGAAGCTCTTAGATTACTACGAATGTCATGATGTGCAAATGTGTCTCATGTAACCTCAAACTGAAACCCAGCACTGAGTAAATCAGCATAGTTCTTCTAAATCCAAGAAATATAACCCAGACATAGATCACATTGGACAAATCCAACAGCAAAATATTTTAAAATATACCCTATTAAAAAGAGAAAAGGAAAGAAAAAGACTTCACAAATCCTTCACATCCAAAAAATAAATAAAAGATAAATTTCACAATGAAGTTTGCAATGGGATAAACTTTGGCAATGATAAACCAATATTGAGGGACTTGTGAATTGTCCAATTGAAGGATCTCTCATGATAGGGGTCAAACCAAAGTGGATTAGGACATTTGTTAGTTCTGTGTTTGGCAATTTTATGGGGTATCTAGCAAGAGAGAAATATAGGATCTTTCATGATTTACATTTTTAGGAAACAACTAAGTTATACACATCCATTTAGGTGGCTAATTGCAAGCTAGCTATGGGCTAGTGGTGGAGAATTGTTTGAGAAATTGGAAGTCTATTGTATCCTCCCTATAGATAGAGTTTAAAACATTGTTGTACAAAGCATTACATATCACATCAATACAAAATATTTACTTCAGTTTTTTTTAACTTTATAGAAAAAAAAAAAAAAGAGGAAGGGGCGTACAAAAAACTCCAACCTCCCACTCAAATAAAAAATATGATGCCAACCTCTCAAATCTATCTTAAAAATTGACCCCATTAGATAGTTTAAAAGTAGCCACCCACAGGACACTTAAAGATAGGATCTCTCCCAAATTATCAAAGCAGTGGATAAGTTGGATGTGTGTTACTAGTTCAAACTAGCACAAAGCTATCATAGGATGCCTTCTAACTGAATATGAACAAGAAACGATAACAACTAGGCTTAGCAAAGATTACTCATTATAAGATTTTATTTATCAATGCATATTTGGATTTTATCTCCAAGGGCAATACAACAATATGTCGGATCAAGTCACACATACCTTGTAGAAGGTATTGAAAAGATTACACAGCAACTGAAGTGAGTGAATACTGGTTTCACGAAGCCATTCATCATCAGCAGTAACCATGCTGCCCCTCCCAGCATTTCGCACATGATCAAAAATGGGGAAAAGTACACGATGAAAAATGCTTTCCCAAAATGCTGTGGAGAATTTGCGACCCCTCTCATTCAACAAATCAAAAAGCACTTCAAGCGCACAGTTTCTAACCTCGGCTCTGGGATCCGATGTCAAATCAGACAAACCTGCGAGCATTGGAAACCAGTAGTGCTCAGTCATGTCAAAGGTTGTGTCTGTGTCAGCATTAACGTCGATGGGTTTCAAAGCGCCACCAGGTATAAGGCCCTGAAACAGAAGATAAATCTTTAAGCAGTTTCAAACAAGTAGATTCAGAACAATGATCACCATAAACTTTACAGATGCTGACCAATTACTGAGTGATGTAACAAACATTGGGAATTTGAAAATATCATAATCTCAAGGAGAAACTTTGCCATACAGCAATTTTGGCTGCAGTAGTGAATATATGAATGCAATATGACTAAGAGAAAATGAACATGAAATTTGCACCACAAGATCACAGCACCTACAAGTTTAAGGAGAGCTTTTAGCAATATAGATTGGTGAATATAGATGATATCACACATGATTAAAAACAAAAACTTATGAGCAACGCTTTGGATAATTTCTCTTTTTAGTCATACCACATTTTCTATTACTACAAGGTAGTCAATTGATATACTTTATTTGATTGTTCACTAGTATCAGGCTGAAAATAAATCAAAAAATTTCAAGGGCACTGAAACAAATCTCAGTTTACAATTGAAGCAAAATGGTCATGTATTGTCAAGAGGATGGATTCTTAGATCTAATTATCTACCCAGCAACAAGAAGTGGTGGATGCGTGAATCTGAGTAGTATACCAGACATGACTGCAACTAAAAGAAATGAAGCTGCCAAATCTGTCAGCATTAGCATGATTAAAACTGTGTGAATCCCACGTCAGCCATGGTCCTCTTGCATGCACGATTTGAATTACTCCAGTCATCAACATATGCAAAACAAAAGGTCAACTTTATATGGTCTCCTTCTGAGATTTACTTGAAAAAAAGAAAGGACAACTTTATTTAGTCTCGTAAGATTTACTTGATTCACAAAAGTTATGGCTCATGAGTTGTCTCTTAAATTCTTTTCAACTCAAAAATCCTTTCCCAATCCAATTACATAATATTGGTTACATGAATTAACTTCTTCCACTCAAATCTGTCAAGGATCATAGATATCATCTTAATATCAGCAAGTGAACTAGATACTTCTTATTTTATCTCCTGTTGGGACAAATCATACTAGAATGTTATTTATTTCTGATTATGTATTTTTTATGTTCATACTCATCTATCTCAATATTTGCATTTTTGCTACTAAATTTATCAACATATAATTTATTCATTGTGCAAGTGCAACATGTCGCTTTCTAAACCATAGCTGGCCTAGCAAAAGGCATTATATATATTCTTCTCAACTTGAATGAGATGTGTCAATAAATAGAATTCCAAAAACACCCTTCAACTAAACCAAGCCACCTTTATTATGACATTGACATCATCTCCTAATTCTTCCTTCTAGCTTAGTTATGTAATGTTGTTACTACTTGCTATATCTCATTTTCCCAAATGTCTACAGATTATCAGTGAAGATATAGCCTACTTATTTGCACCTTTGCGAACACATTAGGAGGGAAGGCTGTAGGAGGTGCATCTTGGAACTTGGAATATAGCAAGAGACCCAACTAATAGAGCACTCCAAGATATATCAAACCTACTAGGTTGCCTTGAAGTTGTTATCCTCCTGGGTGGAGTGATATAGTTGAGTCTCCACACAATTCAGGAACCTTCACCTCCCAAAATTTCTTACACCAACTAGCTCTCTCAGTGAACCACTTCCCCACTGCCACAGAAATGCACATGGAGATCTCAAATTCCATTAATGGTCAAAGTCTTCGGATGGGTGGCAGCACATGGTAAACTAAGCTCTAGAGATGTGCTTCTCAACAGATTTTAACATTTGGATTTTTCTCCAAGTTGTTGCTCTCTATCTTTTCTTTGTCTTTTTTTTCTTAAAAAGGAAACAATATTTCTCATTGTATGCAGTTAACTACAAACTTGGGTTGACTACCCCATACTCAACCCCTTACAACCCATCCAATGGCCACTATAATACATTTCCTCACCCTCATAGCCACTCCAACAAAGGATATCCTAATGATAACGAACAATTACTAATTCAAAAAGATATTACAGATTGAGATTCTTCCCAAATCGCACTTGGAGGTAGAAAGCTGCCTTCAAAGAGCCTAGCATTTCTTTCCTTCCATAAACACCAAACCACCGCCAAACTTGCCACCATCAATAAGCTCTCCACTTCACGCTGATCTCACCCTAGAATGGGCAAACACTAAACCAAACGTCCTGCTTGATCACCTCTAGGAATACAGGAAAGTGTCTCCTCTATTTTGCCCAAACTTTGCTTGAGCAGGGACACGAGAAAAACAAGTGAGCCATTGACCGCTTTGCTCTCTATCTTAAGGAGAACGAGAGCACAAGGCATCTATTATTGGAACGCGGCTTCACCAAACACATCTGGAAAAGGAGAAAAGACAACCTACAATGCAAAATCTTCCCGATTGTAGATAACCTCAAGAAGTTTCCAATTGAGAAATTTACCCTAGGAAGTCTAGCCACTATTAGAGGGTACTAATATTTGCTGTCATTTGGTCTATGCGGAAGGAAAGAAATGTTAGGATTTTTTAGGACAAAAAGGGGGATGCCTTGGGGCAAGGACAATTCCTGTTTTCCAGTCTCTTTGTCTGTTAGTGTGGGTAAAATTTCTAATGGCTTCGAGTGACATGACTGGTTAAGAGGCAGGGAACCAATCTTGCTCTCTTTGTAATTACAAAAGCAAGGACATTTTGTCCTTTATGCACTTTATGTTTTACATGCACATGATAATAGTGCAATGCCTTGTTTATGAATTGTCCAAGAATTCTAACAATGTGAGGATACTTATCTTGTTATTAATAAGTTGTCAAGACAAACTGAACCAAACACACCTACCAATGGCCTAAACATAAGATCCTTAAAAAAAATGTAAAATTCTAAAAGGACAAAAATCAGATTGAAAATAACTTTGTAATTTAATGGACCAAAGACTTGGCTCATGTTTTCTGTCCATCAAACATAGCCATATCTGAATCATAAACCAAACAGGGTATAAATAAACCCCGAAAAAAATTATAAGATTAGATATGATTTTCTAACATAACAGTTTTAAGTAGTTGTTGCTCAGATTTTAAAATTAATTAACCTCAACTTTTATAGAAATGCTCCAAGCAATTAAAAAGGGTTAGTAAGAATATGCAGCAATACAAGAAATTACTAATGTAGGTTTCTTAAGCTCTTAAACAACAGAGAGGGAGGACAAGCTGTGCTGGATTGCAGAAGGTTCTAAGACTTTTTCAGTCAAATCAGCATTGGAAAAGCTTCAAAGTCATACAGTCGAGTACCCAGAGAGGGTAGCAGATTTTGTGTGGAAAAC
>JAJIYU010004187.1:0-24898 GCA_030144865.1 Tinospora cordifolia | reverse complement strand
GTATCATCATCATATGTATACTTTTCTATTTAATTTTAAAATATACTCCTCTCTATATATATTCATACATAACTATATATATATATATATATATATATACTTGAATTAAATGATTGGATTCATCATTTTCATTTTAATACCCACATTAATTAATTTTATTTTTAAAAATCACATATTACCATTTAATTCATTCATTAAATTATACAATACCTGTAAAATCATGTATTTTTATTTATAATCCATTAATTAATACATCAAAATACATGTTGAGCCCATTGACTCAATTTCTCGAAAATACGGGTCGTTACAATCTTCCCTCCTCAAAATAAATTTCGTCCTCAAAATTTACTACAATAAGAAAAGATCAAGAAGTGACTCTCATAATCTGAGGAAAATAACTCGCCATGCAGTCTTCTTGTTCCCAGGTGTTTTGCTCGGTACCATGAAACTACCAACGTACACGTAACATTAGTATTTCCTTGTTGCGTAGTTTCTTCACAGCCCGATCAATGATAGCTACCGGAACCTCATCATATGAACAATCCTCTCGCAACTCAACATGTCTCCAATCAATCACGTGCGAGGGATCGGGATAATACTTTCTTAACATCAACACATGAAATACATTATGTACTCCCACTAGCTGATGCGGCAATGCTAATCGGTAAGCCATAGAACCTATCCTCTCGAGGATCTCAAAAGGTCCAATGTATCTCGGAACGAGTTTCCCTGAAACACCAAAATGAGTCTGCCCCTTCCGAGGAGAAATCTGAAGTAGTACACGATCACCAACGGCAAACTCAAGGATCTTTCTTCGATTATCTGCATAACTTTTCTGTCAATCCTGAGCTACCTTCATGTTTTGACGAATCTATTGAATTTTCTCAGTTTGCTCCTACACAAAAGTAGGGCCCAAAACTGCTAGTCACCAATCTCGGCCCAACAAGCTAGCGATCAATAAGGTTGACCATATAATGCCTCGAATGGTTCCATGTCGATACTTGCCCGGTAGTTGTTATTGTATGCAAACTCGAATAATGCTAAATGATCCTCTCAGCTACCACCAAAATCAAGGACGCATGCACGGAGCATATCCACTAGAGTCTGGATTACTCTCTCTGACTGACCATCAGTCTATGGATGGAAAGTTGTGCTCAAGTTTACTATAGTCCCTAACTGTCTCTACAAGCTCTGCCAAAAATGGGACATAAACCGAGCATCTCTATCAGACACAATAGACACTGGGACCCCATGTAATCTCATAATCTCTCGGATATATAATCGACTCAGCCTCTCAATCGAATCTCTAGTATGAATCGGGAGAAAATGAGCAGACTTAGTCAGTCTGTCAACAATAATCCAAATAGTATCATGTCTCTGCTGAGTCTGGGTTAATCCCACACAAAATCCATAGTAATGTGCTCTAATTTCCACTCAGGAATAGCCAAGGGCTGTAGTAGACCACGAAGTCTCTGGTGCTCAGCCTTTATCTGCTGGCATGTGTCACATCTGTGCACAAAGGCTGCAATATCTCGCTTCATCCCCGACCACCAATTAGTATGTCGAGCATCATGATACATCTTATTGGTGCCTGGATGAACGGTATACCTCGAGCTGTGCAGCTCTGCTAATACTCCCTGTCTTAGGTGAGGGTCATCCGGTACCCACAATCGTCCCCTAAGCCTCAATGCACCATCACTGTCAATCGACCACTCCACACGAGAAGTGTCGTCTGCCCACTCCTGGTATATCACATAATCAATGTCTTGAGGCTATACCTCCATGATCTCAGTAAGCAGCACCGGCTGGGCTCTCATTTATGCACTGACTTTGGTCTCGATAGAAGTCTCGTGGATACTCATCACTGTCACATAATTAATCATCCACCACTCTTGAGTCATATGTCTAGCCACACAAGTTGTCTCGACCCGTACTCTACTCAATGTGTCAGCCATTACATTGGCTTTCTCGGGATGGTACTCAATGGTAAAGTCGTAATCCTTAAGAAGCTCCATCCATCTCTTCTGCCTCATATTCAAATCTCTCTGAGAAAACAAGTACTTAAGGCTCTTGTGATCTGAATAAAGTGTAAAACGCTCACCATATATATAGTATCGCCAAATCTTGAGCGCAAACACCACTGCTACCAGCTCTAAATTATAGACGGGGTATATTCTTTCATGTACCTTCAACTGTCGTGAGACATAAGAAATCATCCGGTCTCCCTACATCAACACACACCCAAGGCCTATCCCACATGCATCTGTATAGATCACCAACTCACGGCCAGGTTCAAGTAACACAAGTACTGGCGCAGATGTCAAATGACACTTTAGCTCAAGAAAGGCCTCCTCACACGTATCTTTCCATATGAATGGCACGTTCTTCTAGGTAAGTTTCGTCATAGGTGCAGCAATCCTTGAAAAATTCTACACAAATCTGTGATAATAACCTGCCAACCCAGAAAGCTATGGATCTACGTCACTGGGGTAGGTCTCGGCCAACTAATAATAGTCTCGACCTTTGGCAGATCAACAGAAATACCATCGACTCCTACCACATGGCCTAAAAATTGAACCTCTATCAACCATAACTCACACTTGCTATACTTAACATATAGATGGTGATCTTGAAGAATCTGCAGTGCGATCCTCAAATGCTTGGCGTGTTCCTCCCTAGTCTTCGAGTAAATGAGAATATCATCAATAAAGATAATGACAAAGGAGTCGAGATAAGGACGAAACACTCTCTACATCAAGTCCATGAACATTGCAGGGGCATTTATCACGCCAAACGACATGACTACGAACTCATAGTGCCCATAACGAGTCTGAAAGGCCGTCTTCGGTACATCTTCCTCCCTGACCCTCAGCTGATGGTATCCGGATCTTAGATCTATCTTTGAGAATACAATGGCACCTTTGAGCTGGTCAAACAAATCGTCAATGCGAGGAAGAGGATATTTATTCTTCACTGTCACTCTATTCAACTGCCAATAGTCGATACACAAACAGAGGCTTCCATCTTTCTTTTTCACAAACAGCACTGGAGCACCCCAAGGTGACACGCTAGGGGTAATAAAACCCTTACTCATCAGTTCCTGTAGCTGGACCTTCAATTCCTGCAATTCCTTAGGCGACATTCGATAAGGAGGGATGAAAATGTGTTGTGTCCTTGGAATAACCTCAATAATGAAATTGATTTCTTGCTTAGGAGGCAAGCCGAGTAAATCTTCAAGAGACACATTAGGAAAATGTCTAACAACAGGAATCTCATCAATACTCGTCTGTGAAGGTCCCTCATCTATGGTGGTTAGATCGGCTAGAGTATCAATCTCATACTGAGTCGCCATTCTACCTCGAGTTCTCGATCTATTAGAGGCACTACCCTGAAAGATAATAATTGGTTGCCCTGGTACCTGAAATACGACCCTCTTGGCAAAACAGTAGACGTGTGCATCGTGCACGGCTAGCCAGTCCATTCTTAGTATAGCATCAAACTCTAGGAACTCTAACACCCGAAGGTCAACAATAGTCTCCAAGTCACCCAACCTCAACACACAACCCTCACAAATCAGGTTAGGGTAAATGTGTTCCCCTGCTGTAGTACTCAACATGAGCCAGGTGGGTGACCTAAGGGGTTTAAATCCCAATCTGTCTACGGCATGTCCAGAGACGAATGATAAGGTAGACCCAGCATCAATCAACACATATAAGGTAGAATCTAAAATAGAAACAATACCTTCTACCAAAGTCGTGGTAGCTTCTGGATCAGGCTGTGTGATGGCCTGTGTTCTCCCTCGAGTAATAATAGTGGTGGGTACACTGGAAGCTGGAACAAATGTAGGGCATCATATCGTCTATGGCTTAGCTGACCACACTTATAACATATAAACTGACATCCCTGCATAGCCTGGTATGTTTGGGTCAGCCCATAACCTCTATGTCCTAAATCTCAGCCCCTTCCTTGACCTCTAACTCGGGCCCCATACTGAGTCAGTGGTTGTCCCACCCGCTGATATGTCTGAACTGGAGTGGCAACAATCGGGACTAAGGAAAATGGCTAACTCTACTCCCCTCTGGACTGTCCTCCCAAGTACTTCCTCTTCCTCGGGTATCTAACTACTCGAGCTCCACCTCGATAACCTCCTGGAGTGAATGATTGGGGTTGTAATTGCTGCTGCGGCTATACTGTGGCACCCTGTACTATCTGAACCATCGGGCACTCATCTCTCCCATCAGTCTCGAATTGTAGCGCCTGCTTTTGAATAGTCTCAAGAGTAGTCTCAGTAGATGTCAATGTCACCTGCCTAATATCGGCCCTCAGCCCTCGACGGAAGAATCCTGTTCTCTCCCTCAGGTTACCGACTAACTTACGTGCATATGCTTCCAGTCGAAGAAATCTGTGGGTATACTCCCGCACCGACATGTCCTCCTATCATAGGGTCAGAAACTCCACCTTCTTGTGTTCTCTCGTTGTCTCAGGAACATAAGCGGTCAAGAATAATTTTCGAAAATGGGCCCATGTAGTAATCTGACCCTTTATAGTCTGAGTGGCCTTCAACCAGATCGCGACCTCATCCTCAAGCATATGCGTAGCAAAGAACACCTGGTTCTCCTCCGACAACTTCAACATCTCAATGTTGCGAAGCTAGTTCTCCGCTACGTCTAAACTCAGACCCCCATGAAACTCCTTGGGTCTCAAATCCAGAAACCTCTTCAAAAGGCGATCATGAGTAGCTTCATCTCCCTGTCTCATTGGAGCTACTTCTGTGTGGTCTACAGTTCTCTCAGGTACAACTGGTACAAGGGGTGCTACTATCTCAACCCTCTGTCTCTCAGCATCAATCCTATCCAGTCTCTCTCTCAATAAGGCTTTTTGGGCCTGAGTAGCCTCAGTAGACGCCCTGATCATAGCCTCAAGCCTTTGGATGGGATCCTACTCAGGCTGAACCAGAGGTGGTGGTGGTGGCACCGCTCCAGGATCCTACGCGGTCTCCCACATCGAGGAGGCATTATGGTCTGCATAAAACATTCAATTTCCATTATTTCCCCAAATTAAGCAGACCACAACTTTTAGTGATTATAACAAAAGATAACTACACGTTAAGATAGCTACCTCCAAGTAATTCTCTAATCACCTAAGTTCAAGTTCTAAATCTTAAAACTCACTAACTCCCAATGACAGTCAAATTCCCCTCATGATATGGCCACTCTCACTCGATTCCTCTTCCTGCCAATTAGAAGCTAGAAAGTTTTTGTCCATAATTTAGTTATGCTACTCTAAGTCATTCCTAGGTTTTCCTAACTTTCGCGATTATTTTGAGGTTCCCTAGGTTAACACCAATTGTTATTCTTTAATTGGAAAACCTTGGGCTCTGATACCAACATTGTCGGGACCACTTCCCTAGGGAGAAGGACAAACCAACCAGCACAGTGTTCTGACAAACCCATTCCCAAACTGAGCTTGTCCAAAACACTGTTAAGCCTCTTCACAACACCATATATAACACTATTAGAGTAATCTTAATAAATGCGGAAGCAACTAGAACAAATAAGTACAGTAATTTTTTTTAATACAAAAGTTAATTATATATACAATGTCCTAAATGTAGTAGTAGCGGAATGCCTAATTCAAAATATCTACAATATTTTTCTCACTTCTTATACATTATACTAACTCTCAAAACAATAAACCACGTGAGAAAACCTATCGAAGTAAACGCGGTGCACTCTACGCGATGACCACTTTCTTTTCCTTATCCACAGAAGAAGAACCTGAAATATTAGAGTAGTGAACCAATTTTGTCCACAACGGCTCAGTGAGTAATGTAACCTAATCTATAACTTAGAACAAGTATTCTAGAAAAGCAATGTCAAGTATGAATGCACAATAATAATAATGCGAAAGAATGCAATAGCTAATGAATGCTAAATCCACAATGCAGTTGTGCACCTTTCAATTTGAAAATAGTTTTAATGCTGAAAACACATAAATCAACTCGAGCGGGAGAAACTCGACGATTAGGTGTATAGGTGACGACCCCAATCTGGGCCTACAGACTCCCCTTCAGGGCATTCTGTGCTAGATGGTCACTAAATAATCTAGGGGAGCCTCAATTGATAGACCTGGCCCAACCACACCCCCGGATGTGACAGCCACTCGTCCTCACTGCTCTACCATATTCAATACCTTAACCCGCACCCGGACCTCAATATTTGATGCACATTTTCATTTAAATCACATTTAAGGATTGCAAATGCAAATGCATTTCAATATGTAAAAAAATTTCATTTATAATAGAATAACAAGTTAAGTGATAAATTAGAAAACACTACTCACCAAGATGCTCAGCTCCCGGTGCTCCTCTAGTGACCGGTCGCGTCCCGCTGATGTTTGATCCTGCGTGATCAACTTAGTTTCTTAATCTCTACATAAAACTTGGCTCAAATTTTAACTTTATGGTCTTTGATCAATCAAAGGATTGACTTGGTCAACTATAGTCAATTCTATCTAAACCTAACCCTCACCGATCTGTCAAATCAACAAGGTCAATGTGATTAACAAGGTCAATTAAGCCTTTAATATTGACTCAAAATACTACAAATATGTATTGTTGACATGTGACCCACCTTTGGTACACAACAACCAACCACTTTCATAAATTTGGCAGTTCAATACATAAATATTACTTCCTATGTTATATATTTCCCTAATAAGTATTTCATAATGTTGTGCAATATTATATAACATTTTTTCCATTATTTATCATTATTTTTACCCGATATACATTTTTTCTATCTTTATTAATTAATCCTCAAATCGCATAAACGTGAATTTAATATGTCCATTGACCTCCAAAAATCCTAATTTCAATGTCATTAAGTTCAGAGTTTCATTCTGGACATTTTAGTACCCACCGACTAAAATGGGTATACCCCCTATGTGTCGTTCTTCAACTACCATATAATTTTCTAGGGTCAACGAGGGTACAAATAATATACATATCTGTATTCTACTCGTAAATCTGAACACAATGATGTATATATTGTATAGTTTCATTCCTAAGAAAAAATATATCCTAATTTTTAGGTCGCGCAGTAAACTAATGCCTTATATTGAAAATTACACTATGAAAACTGTAAATCACAATTTCTATAATAATTCCGAATTAAAAAGAGGTAAAAAAATAGTTTACCCGAAATGTCGAATTTTCAAAGTGCGCGACTCCTCTTCTTTTTCTCCCTTTCCTTTTTTTTTCTCCCTTTCCTTTTTTTTCTCCCTTTTTTCTCTTTTTTCCTTTTCTTTTTCTTTTCTTTTTCTTTTTCTTCCTTCTTTCTCTCTTCTTTCTCTCTTCTTTCTCTCCTTTCTTTTCTCATATGGAATGGTGAGCAAGATTTGAGGGATGAGGAAATGAGTTTAAGCAACCCTTTTTATAGCCAAAAATATGGTGGGCCCATATCCAAATAAGTCAACAATAATGGCTATCTCATCTTGACACATCATGCATATTATCCCCTAATAATCTTTATTTCATATTTTTTTAAAATGAAAACTTATCTTACACCTCACCAAGCTAATCTCCTTTATTAAATCAATTTCCATTAATTTATTTTCTTTTATTATCTTTCCAAGTCATTAGCTAAGGATTTAATTTAACTAATTTTTTTATTTTCTTAATTATCCATCCAAATCATCATTTATCTCTTGAATTTATTTTACTTTATTTCTTTCAATAAATCACTCTTATTCAATATTTCTACTTGATTAATTAATTAATTATTTTTTTTTTTTCATTTCCAACCAAGCATATATATATGTATATAATAACTAAAATATATATGCAATGTATCATCATCATATATATACTTTTCTATTTAATTTAAATATACCCTTCTCTATATATATTCATACATAACTATATGTATACATATATATACTTGAATTAAATGATTGGATTCATCATTTTCTTTTTAATACCCACATTAATTAATTTTATTTCTAAAAATCACATATTACCATTTAATTCATACATTAAATTATACAATATCCATAAAATTATTTATTTTTATTTATAATCTATTAATTAATACATCAAAATACATGTTGACCCCATTGACTCAATTTCTTGAAAATATGGGTCATTACATGTATAGTCATTTTTACTTTTTTCTATTCTTCAGCTCATACTAATCTTTGCTTCAGTACCCAATTCTCTTTGAGTCCTTAACCTTTAAGAATTATAAACTATTTCTTAGTATTTATTTTATTTCTAGTATTCGAAACTCATAATCTAATGGTTTCCAAGTCAAATGGGTGTGTTATATGCAAAAGAGTACGAAACAATTATCCTATTGTGTCCATTAACCAATCAGTGCTGCAATATAGAAGCGGTATTGTGGTGATCAAGATTTCATGCACAAAAAGTCCAAAATAAAAATAGTCGCGTTATCGTGGTACTCCTAGCGTTACCACAATAACGCGAGTTTGTTCTTGCGTGTACAGTGCGCTACCATGTTTCGCACCGCTGTACTCATGTGGTATCCTAGGAAATCGCATCCTGTTTGTGCATTTCCCATTTTCCTCATGCCTAGGACTTGGATACATCAAACTTAAGATTCAAAGGTAAGTACTTCAGTGAGTAGAAGAGTTTTATACCTCTCTGTTAATTGTTCCTCCTCTATTTGTCTCCAAAAGATGTTCATGAGTGGTTCTGGTACTCTGTTATGTAGCAGAGAGTGAAACAACATGTTATACGCCATTACAGATTGCTCTATTCAAGATAGGATGTAATACATAACTCATATGAATACCTGAGAGTTGAGTTTTACCTTGTAATACGTTCTCTCAAGGTTTCAAGCTCTACATTGGAACTGCAACATCTATATTAGCGCAATTTTTCTTGTTTGATTTGTGTGATAATCAGGGAAGGAAGGGAATGCTTCAAAACTGCCTCAGAATGTGTGCGTAGAGGAAGGAGTTGCAGAAGACAGCTAGGGTTTGTTTTACGAGCAGAGGAGAGCAATTACAGGATGTATTGGGTGATTAACAAATATATGGATAACTCGATATCGCGATATTACAAACCTTCCATTTATGATTTTCAATCGTAGTACTGTGGTATCGCGTCCCAATACTGCAATATTTGGGACTGTTTCTAATCCCAGTATCATGGTATCTCTTCTAGGCACCGCGATAACACATCTAAGTCCTAAAACTTTGAGTTTTCTAGTCATAGTATCATGATATTGCATTTCAGCACCGCGATACCACGTCTACGTCCCAAATTTCGTATTTTTTTTAAGCAGTACCGTGGTATCCACGCA
The DNA here is from genome assembly GCA_030144865.1 of Tinospora cordifolia. Taxonomy (NCBI): domain Eukaryota; kingdom Viridiplantae; phylum Streptophyta; class Magnoliopsida; order Ranunculales; family Menispermaceae; genus Tinospora; species Tinospora cordifolia. The sequence continues at coordinate 15,572 of JAJIYU010004187.1, read as the reverse complement.
AAAACTTTATTTTTTTTCATTTCACACCGCACTACCGCAGTATCGAAATGGCTACCACTGTAGTTGTGCAGACTCTTTTTTTTAGAGAATTTCTAACCTCTTTGAGGTATTACATCCTCTCTTCAATTTGCTCTGAAATCTCGATCATAATGAGTGTGGAATTTGTGACAAAGTAAATTGTATTGAACTCAATATTTTATTAATGACAGATGAAGAAGATGAAACGATATTTGTGAGATAGATTGAAGGAAAAGAAAATGAATGAAGAATAGGAAAGAAACCAATATGAAAGGTTGTTAAACACTCTTAGAGAAGGCATTAATGTAGTTGCAGTAACAGATTTTTCCATACATCTATTTTTGTTCTAATATATAGTATTTATACATGGACATCTGTCCTCTATTTCTCATTTAAGCCATTCAATTATAACTACCTAATTTAATCATAACCTTTAATTTATAACTAACTAAAGACATTAACAATTTGATTTGTTGTTGAGATATATCGAACATCATGAAGACTAGCTGCCACATGATCCCTTACAAAGTGTAGATCAATCTCTATGTGCTTGGCATGTGAATGAAAAATAGGATTTCGTGCAAGTGAATTTGTACCGATGTTGCTTCACCACAAAACAAGAAATGAAATGGAAATACCAAGCTCTTGAAACATTGATTGAAGCTAAATGAATTCAGCAAAGGTAACTGCGAGAGCTTGATACTCCACTTTCGTACTACTTTGAGCAACAACTGTATCCTTTTTGGATCCCCAAATAATCAATTTTCCTCCCAGATAAACACATAAACTAGTACTAGACTTGCGATCCTCAATTGAAGATGCCTAGTTTGCGTCACTAAATGCTTCCAATGTAAGAGAAAATACAGGCTTGAACAATACTCTGAAAGACTCGGTACCCTTCAAGTATATCAAATCTCATTTACAAGCAATCCAATGATCAAATGTTGGAGAGGATTAAGGAACTGACTGAGTTTGTCTACCACAAAGCTGATTTCAGGTCCTGTGTTGGTTAAGTATTGAAGTATACCAATAGCACTACGATGAAGAGAAGGATCACCAAAAGACTCATCTAGAATAGACAACTTAAACCATTGCTAATTGGAGTAGAACATGGCTTACAAGTTAACATGTTTGATTTCACTAAGATGTCAAAAATATATTTGGATTAAGTTAAATGCAGACCAATAGAACTTCTATAAGCCTCAAATCTCAGGAAGTAGTTCACAGAATTGAGTGTTTTTAAAGCAAAAGTTGTATCCAACTAAGTGATGATCCTTTGAATTTCATTGGTATTATTGCCAGTGATCTAAATGTCATTAAAATAGATGAGAAGTAAAATATAGGAATTACCAACTTTCCTTATGAACAAGGGAGATATAAGATTTTGAAATTACAAAATTCCAGTTTAGAAGAGCTAATGGCAACTTATTATGCCAAGCACAAGGGACTTGTTTGAGACCATATAGGGTTTTATACAGTCAACACACCATAGAAGGATTGGTTGTGCTGATAAACCCTCTGGCTTATGCATGTAGAATTCTTCTTCCAATTCACTCTTGTGAAAAACATTATTTATATCCACCTATTGAATATCTCAACCTTGTGAAACAACAATAGAAAAGATAACTTTGATGGTAGAGGCCTTGATAATAGGACTATATGTATCAAAGTAGTTCATCCTTGGAGTTTGATAAAAACCTTTTGCTAGCAATCTTGCTCTGTAAAGACTCACAATACCATATGAACTAAACTTAGCCTGAAAAACTCATTTACAACTTATTACATTCATTTTGTTAGTTCTTTGAAGTACGGGCCAAGTTTTAGTCTTAAAAAGGGCATCATATTTCTCTTTCATAACAATTAACAACTTAGAATTTGTGAGGGTTCGAGTTAAAAACACGAGAGGAAATAAATGCAAACACCTTTGGTTTGAAAAGGCTACTTTTGGCTCATGTTTGCATAGGGTGACAAGGCAAAGGAGCATATGGAATGGCAGAAGAATTCATATGAGAGAGAGGAGATGTAATGGAGGAATTAATAGGTATGAAAGGTAAATTGGAATGCACTGGTGATTGAGAATTGGCATTTATAGAGGAAGATCCAACAAGTTGAGAAGATTGAACTTAGTTTTGTGAAGTAGAAACAGTAGTTGAAGAGGGGAAACTTGGAGAAATAGGCACCAATGTAGAAATAAGAAGAGAATTAGAAATTGAGTTATGTGAGTGTTATGACAAAACAAACTTTGATTAAAAAAAAAAAAAATTCAGTCTCATTAAGAAGAACATGTTGAGAAATAAACACTCAACTAGAAGGATGAAGGCATAGATATCCTTTATGTGCTTTATTATACCCAAGAAACACACACTTCAAAAAGTGAAAATCAAACTTGTGAGAAAAATAGGATTGAAGATAGGGAAAATAGCTACAACCAAATGCATGACAGAATGAGTACCCTAGGTTTTTTTTTGTGATATAACTTCTCAAATGTTGAAATTATATTGAGAATAGGGGACAAGAAGGAGTTCATTAGAACAACTGTAATTTCAAATGTAGCAACTCAGAATTGAAGAAGTAAATGAGCATGAGTCAACAAAGTAAGCCCAATCTCTACAATATGTTTATGTTTTCTTTCAGGTACACCATTTTTTTGGTGTGTGTACGGATAGGAAAAATGAATTTTAGTGCCATTGTCTTGTAAAAATGGAAGGAAAGCTTAATGTTCATCTCCCATGTCAATATGAAGAGATTTAATCTTGCATTCAAATGCTAGTTCAACAGCCCCTTTAAAATTAACAAACGCAGATACAACATTAGACTTGAGTTTAATTGGATATAACTAGGAGAAATAAGAAAATGCATCATTAATGTAGACAAAGCTTCTTGAAATGAGGTAGATTTAATATTATGTGAGATCAACACCACAACAGGATCATATTCATGTCCTAATCCATTCAGCACATTTGAAATTAGTTCATGTTTAGCAATATATTGACCAATTGCTTTTATTACATCACCTGAAGATTTGATCTTTAACAGGTAGTTGCTAATGGGCGGATTTTCCTTCTTTATATTTTGAATTTCATTTTTCTCAAAATGGACCACACTTCAAGAGATGATTTGGAGTGATTCACTTGCCCAATCATTGATTCACTAATGGTTGCAAATTACTAGCAGAACAGTAATTTTCCTTGCTTTGAAATCATGATTCACCTGAATGTCTAATAATCACTCCATTTTCATCAAATTTTTCAACAAGAACAGGAGGAGAAGGAATAGATTCTGAGATAAAATGTTCCTACTCAAGAGCTCTGATTGTTGCAACCACTTGTGCTTTCCAATTACCATAATTTGTCTTATCCAACTTGATTGGAAGATTAAAATTGACTATCCGTGGTAGTGATTGGAAATTAACATTAGAAAGAGGTGTGAATGAATGTAAATCTAATTGTTGCGTCCTAAACCTTGAGAGTTTGAAGAGATTGTTACCATTGTAAACATTTGTTAGAGGGCTATGATACCATGCAACTGAGTAAGCTGTATTCAACTCAATCTTTTATCAATGATAGATGAAGAAGATGAAACAATATTTGTGAGATAAATTGAAGGAAAAAGAAGAAGAATGAATAACAAGAAAGAAACCAATATGAGAGTTTGTTAAACACTCTCAAAGAAGGCACCAAAGCAAATGCAATAAAAAATTTTCTATATCTCTATGTCTGTTCTAGTACGCATTTATACACAACTATCTCTCAACTCTCATCCAAGCCTTTTAATTATAACCACCTGATTTAATCACAACCTTTAATTTATGACTAACTACTCTTCTATGATATTATTACAAAATTTGAGATTGTATGAGAACTGACCTATTTTCTTAGCTTCCAAGTCTGACAAACTAATGAAGGTATTTTCATCTCTCAAACTAATACTCCCAAAGATCTTGTACATCATTTTTGGACTTGAAAATGCTAGAGATATGCGTATTACTATGAGTACCAGTGCTAAGTTAAAGAAGAGTCTAGAATCAAAATGGATCAGTAGAATATGATTGGTGGCCTTTTATACTTAATTGCTAGTCGTCCTCACATTAGCTTTAGTGTTGGAGTTTGTGCTTAATATTTAGTTGATCCCAAGGGAAGTCATTTAGTAGGTAGTAAAGGGATCATTCAGTATACAAATAGGACACTAAACTTTGGACTTGACTTTAATCTTTGGTACACGAAAGATTCCAATTATGACTTAGTTGGATACAATAACACTAACTAGACTCGTAATAGTAATGATAGTTAAAGTACCATTGAGAGTTAATTTTTATGTTGCCAAAAATCTAATCATCTGGCACAACAAAACACAAAATTGTGCATCTCTTTCTACTTCCGAGGCTGAATATATCTTTATAGGTAGTTGTTGCATTCAACTTCTATGGATGAAGCGGATGCTTATAGACTATGGTTTCATTTAAGATCAACGACTTTTCTACTATGATAACAAGAGTGCCATCAACATGTCCAAAAACCTTGTCCAACTTTGAAGGTCTAAACACATTGATATTTGTCATCATTTCATATGAGAGCTTTTTGAAAAGAAAGTTATTAGTATGCAGCATGCTTGAAGTGACAATCAACTTGCTAATATTTATACTAAGCCATTAAATGCTTATAATGATCCGTATTTTTGAATATATATTTTCGTGTATTTTTCTGAAATTTCTAATGAAAATACATGAATCTTTTCAATTTCCTCCAATTTTTTATTATTTATTAAAATTTGAATAAATGAAAAATATAATTTTGGGAAGAGAATATATCAATTATAGTGAAAATATTAATTTTGAAAGAAAATATGATTTTCTCGATGATTATTGAATTTTTGGAGTAATTATTGAATTTTTGTCATTTATTAGATTTTTAAGAGAAAAATATCAAATTTTAGGTAAAATATGTAAATGTTTGAGGGAAATGTATAAATATGGGAATATGAGAATGTTTGAAAAAATTTGGAGGAAAACCATGAATAAATAAATTATTGGGGATAAATAAATATGTCTACAAAAAAAAAAATGAAATCAAAATGAATGAAGCTTGGCATGGACTAAATTGCTTGGGTTAAGAGTTGCATCGGCTAAAATTTTTTAGGCTAAGTTGGCATGGGCTGGCCCATGCACCACCCCAGCCCAACCACCTCTTTCTTTCTCCTTTCTTTCCTTTCCCTGATTTCCAACCGAAACCAACCTTTTTGCCCATGGTTTTGGCCAATAATGCAACCACAACAAGCCCCCATATTTTCTGGAGTATTGAGCCATGAACCAAGATCTTTTCAGCTAAATTGGATAATCATGGGATGCTCAAAATTGTTACAAAAGATCATCCAAAGAACATTAACCCAAAAAAATTCAAAAATTTCAAAAATTTTGATTTTAATCCTATAACATTCAAACCCTTGTATCTTCCTCGTCCTAGCTCAGATTTGAACGTTCTAGGAGGCATTGGAAAGCTCTAAGCACCATATACAAGGAGATGCAAGCCTTGGATAGAAATCATGGATCATTTAAAGCAGGATTGACCATGAAAATTACTATTCATCACTGTTAGAACCCAGAAAGTGTGTTCAGCCAACTTTGCAAGGGCGATTTCTAACTCATCTAAGGTTGGATCTAGGAGTATATGGCTCGTTTTCTTCTTTGTTATGTCTACTCTAACTTACATTTTATGAGAAATGGCAAATGAAACTCTCGAAATGTGTCTAAAAGGGTGTCAAAGAGGGGCTGCACGTGACTATGACATAGAAAACACAGTGTTGGGGCAACTTTGCGACAAAATTCGATGCATTTCCGGGAGACTAAAGGATCCAAGATTCTTGGGTGTGCGAACCAAACACTAAAAGCTACAAGTAGGTATAAATTTCGTAACTTAAGACTGAGTATGTTTAGTTTTATAAACATAGAAAGATGCCTTATTGTACATGAAACATGATACTTAGGAAATTTTTCTGAAAAATTTGTTATGAGTCTATATTTTAAGCTTGCTATTATGAATTTTTAAAAATACTTAGATATGTCCGATTGATCTAAAATTTGGCAAGTATATTTTTGAGATCGTAATGATGTTGTGTAAAATTCTGGTCTCAAATCAATGCGTCTAATGTGGTCAAATGAATGGACCATTGACTGCCTGTCACATGCAGTTTAGGAAACAAAAGTTCCTGATATCCCTATTGAAAACATATCAAATGAGGTCCAAAAATCATGAAATAAAATTTCAATAACTCCTTAGGAAGTGTAGCTTATAATTGAAAAGTCTTGTGCAAATCTGCTATACAAATTAATCGCAGCAAAATCGTAAATCCTAGTACGCAGGTAGAACGAAGAGATCAGATTTGAACATCTTTATGATTTCACTTGAAAAGCATAGTAAATAAGATAAAAAATTATGGGAAACCTTTACTGGATATAGATCAAGTCTGAAAATTTTTGTATAAATTCAATGATTGGATTGATCACAAAAAATTTGAAAACTTTACTATACAGACAAAAAGAAAAATCTAGAATTGGAAGTTGTTATTTCAGGTGAAAAACCTACTAAAAGATGTCTAAAAATCGAAATATAAAATGTTGGTAAATATTTGAATGGTCCAGATCAAATTTGGAAGGTTTTGCTTAAATCAAACGATTAGATTGACTGTAGAAAAATTGACAAATATTGATGTGCAAATTAAACTAAAAAGCTTGAAAATTGACTAAGTACGGGTAGTTGAGAGATTTTGACCAAATAGGCCCATTTTGACCCAAATTGACTAATGTTGACCAATTTTGACTAAGTTGACTAAAATTGACCAAGTTTGATTGAATTGAATTTGGGTCGATCGAGACCGATTAGGAATAATTGAATAAGGAATTAAGTTATAGTCTAAAAAGAACTAAAATTGAGTTTAAATAATGTAGATTCAAGTGAGCACTACGTGACTGGGTTGGTTGTCGACAGGACATCAATACTCCAGACTCGAGGTGAGTTGTTTGATTCAGATGTTTTCTATGACTCGTGTTCCTTGCATAAAACTTGTGTGAAATGACATGGTTTAAATGGTTTCATGATATTAAGATACATCTGATTGATTTTGAAATGTGTAGATGTACATGAGTAATAAAACCACATGTAGGGGTCAAGGTACATGATGTGATTAGGTTGACTCAAGACCAAGACCAGCTTGATGCAATGACCATAGGTTGGGTTTGCTCATTTAAACCTAGCCTGGATACAATTTTTTTTAATTAGCATGCATTTGAAGTGTTTTTATAACTTTTGTACTATTTATAACTACTTCTATACTATGTCATGCATTCAAGTATTATACTATTTTTATTGCTCATGCATACATGCACTATTTTTGGAATGTTGGTTATGAGTAACATGCTGGTCTTATTACTCACTGAGCCACGTTGATTCTAGGCTTACTATTCTACTAATATTTTAGGTTCTTCGGTGGTTGATAGAGGGAAGGGCGTGATGATCACCTAGTTCCCATGACGACTCCTCGTCTCTTTTCTGGTCTTTTTGTTTAAGGTTGGTCATGTTTATGTATATGTATATGGTCCAACGTACATTTTGGACAAGTTAATATGGAAAGTAATGATCATCCTTCGAAGTGTTTGCTTACTTTCACACTTGAGTCTTGGAATCATTCTTGTATTGCTTGTTGTTGAAAATTGGAGAGGCTTAACAGTGGTTGGGCGAACTTGACATGGTGAATGAGTTTGTCGGCTATTGCACCGTTCGGGCCGCCCTTTGGCCTAGGGAAGGGGTCTCGACAATGTTCTTTATTTCAAAATGTCCACGATTCTTTGCACCTTTGTTGCCATTAATTTCATTCTCCCTTTCCTTCTTTATGAGAAAAGGGAAAGGTAGGAAGGAGGTTTACCATGATTGCCATAAGACATTTATGTCTTCTCAATATCACAACTTCCCACTCATTTTGGTTTACTCTTAGTGTTTCCTTCTCCATTTTAGCATCTCGGCTACTTATTAATCATGACCATCGTAGAAACAGTTTGCATCTCTAGACTCATTACTCTATTTTGGCTTCTAATTTTCCTTCTATGGCCTCATCTTCATCTCCACTAGCCTATACTTCCATTTCTTTTTGCCTCAAGGTCAAAGCCATAGTGGGTGGGTTGATTGTCCATTGCATTCTTTGCAACCCAAATTCTGTCACCCCTCAAGCTCTCCTTCTTATTTCTCCTTCTCCTAGTCATTCTACATTATTTTTTGTGGTTCCCCCTAGGTCACAATCCTTGCATATCTAGCATATATTTGCAAATTTAGTAAGATAATTTTTTTATTGCAACCATCTAACCTTTATTGGACATTTCTTATTTTGGATATAATGAGTGATAAAGTTTTCAAAGAAAGAAACGATAATTTTTCAAATAACACTTTCATTTTAATATATGATTCGAATGCTATCTTAATATCTCAAAATTTGATTTTGAGAAGAAAGTGATTTCAAATTATCATCTTTAATTGTCTTTTGTGCTTGAGTAATTAGTTTGGTAGCAAACAATCTTAACAAGGTTTTAAAATTTAAATAACTTTCCTAAATTTATGAGCAACATAATATTTTCTTGTTAGAAATGCAGCTAGAAATTTTGAAAAGAAAAAGAAGCTTCTAGAAGACCCACAGTGTGTTCAGCAAGCTTCAAGATTCATTTTTTTTATTTTAATAATCTAATGTTCCATAACTATTATAATAGTATTCGTAACAGTGTACTATAACATATCTTTCTCTTATGGAAATGTTTGTACATGGTTTCTTATAAATTCACTGATGTTCTTGACATTCAAGCATTGGTGTGGAATGTGAAGAACAAAGTATCTATATCTATGGTGTTCTCGTCATTGTGCTTGAGCGTTATCGTAAAAAAATTTGTCTTTATAGCCTTGTAAAGGTCGTGTTTGATTGAGTAGACTTTAAAGGTTTCTAATTATTGGGATCATTGCAAGTGTATAGGATTGTAATAGTAATAAACGGTAAATAACCGGATATCATTATCAGGGAACAATATATGGCTAATAATCTAAAATCAAAGTCTAAGTTTAGTATTAATTTTATTTAGGCTTAGATCAAGTTTGAATGTTGAGAACTTCAATTAAACTAAAATCAGATTAGGAAAACAAACGAGTAATGTGTGACGACCCACATTTTTAACATCGGAACGATGGATCCGACATTCATGTACTCCGTGTATTTTTCTGGAATTATAATGAGAAAATACAAGATTTTTCTCAACTTTTCTCAATTTCGGATTAATTATTAAAGGAAATGAAAATAATTCGAGAAAATACAATTTTAAGGAGAAAACACATGGAAATATTAGGAAAATGTGTTTTCTTGAGGAAAATAACTTATAGGATTGATTTATGAATTTTTAGAACAATTATCAGATTTTTAGAATGATAAATGAAATTTTTGGGTGAAAGATATGATTTTTGGAAGAAATAATTAATTTAATGATGAAATGATGTATAACATTGGTATTTTGATGAAAAATGATGAATTAAATAATTTATAATTGTAGAGGACGAAAAATGTGAAATTTTGATATATAATACATATATATATATATGTGTGTGTGTGTGTGTGTGTGTGTGTGTGTGTGTGTATGTATGTATGTATGTATGTATATGTATAAGTAGAAAGAAAAAAAAACATATAAAAAAAAAAGAAGAAGAAGAGGTGGGGGGACCTGGGCTGACCCAGGCCCCACTAGGCCGAGCACCCGGCCCACACGCCAAAGGGGGTCCAGCCCCCCCTCATTTTCATTGTTTTGTGCGTTTTTTTTTATTTTTTGGCCGAATTTCCTGGATTTTCAGCAGATATTTTCCAGCAAAACCATGGGAGTTCATGGTTTATAACCCATGGTTTTGGCCATCACTTCATGGCCTCCCTTGTGGCCAATTCAGGTTGCCAACTGGGCATCCAGCATGTGATGCTAGATGCCACATGTCACCCATTCTTGCCATGCAAGCCTCTCCCATGCAACAAAACTCCCTCTTGAGCTCAAACCCAGAAAATTTTCAGATTTCTATAACTAATTTCCCTAGCTTGGATCTCCTTCAATCCTCAACCAAATCAAGCAAATTATAGTTTGATTCGAAGCTTGTAATACCACCTACAAGATCCTACAAGTGGTTTTCCCAGTCCTTGAGCCGTTTGAAGCAGAAAACACCAAGAGGAGGGTTGTCCACACTGTTCAAACCCAGAAATTTCAGAAAGTGCGTGCTTGAGCCATCTTTGGAACCTTAGAACTTAGCCATTTTTAGTCCCTTCTTGAAGGTAAAATGGTTCACTCCTCTCATCTTAGTATGTACTTTGATCTTCAAGGGTTAGAGAATAAGAAATAAGATCTTATGCATGATTTTAGAACCCTTGAAGTTGGTTACTCACCCACTGTCACAACTGTGAAACAGAGACAGTTGGAGCAATCTTGGGAAAGCTTGTTCTTGAACTACTCTAAGCACGTCCCTAAGGTAAAAGTCCATCATTCTACTCCTTATCATGAATATTCAAGTGTCCATGTAGTAGAAATCAGAGATTGAAACGTTTTATGTGTGGTATAAGTTATTGTCGCTAACTGTTAAGACATATTGTTGCAACAGTGCCGACAGAAACAATTTGGGCCCATAATAGGAGTTATATTCGGGACACCTAAAGGCACCCTTTCGAATTGGGATCTGAGGCATTGTAGACTCCATAATTGAGGTTCTAGAAAGGTATGAAGACTTGACCCTAAACTCTTATGGATGTATCTTGTTATGCATGCAAATATGTCATGATAGTAGGGTGCTAGAACAAATCTCGTTGTGATCTTTAGGACATAGCAGAATATTGATGAAATGATAAGCATGTTTTAGATGTTGCATGCTATTGATTTAAAGTGGCTGTGATAAGTGAATATGTTATGACCTATAAACTGTAAATGGACACAAGAAACAACCCTTAAGATGGTGTCAGAATGAGGGAAAAGAACACTAGAAAAATGGTGGAATCTGTAAATCCAAAAATCTCTGCAATCTGTCCGAAAATTCTGAAATAAAATTGACTGACTAAACCATGATAGATTAAGCTGAAATTTGGCAGAGAGACCTCTAGATATGTCTATAAGTTGCCTACAAAATTTCAGAGCATTATGATGTGTGTAGCTAGGTCAACTGAGACAAACAGTCACTGCCTGTCACAGGGGATACGGGGTATGTGCAGTTTCTATTATCATGCTTAGAAACCTTAGTAAATGAGGTCAAAAAATTGTAATTTAAAATTCTGGGGAAACCTTAGGAAGTCTAGAACATTTCTGCAAAGTTTGGTGCAAATCCGATGGATGGATTGCCTGCAGAAAAATCAAGAAAATAGTTGCGCAGATAGGGTCATAGGCTAAGGTTTATGCCTAAGTAATGAAAATTGGGAAGATTGGACCTTTTTGGCCCAATTGACCCCATAATGACTAGAATTGACCCTGTATGACTCTGTTGACCAGCTAGGTCAACAAATGATAGGTTGACTAGGGTTGACCAAGATTGACCGAGGTTAATCAAATGGACTTAGCAACTAAGGTAAAGTGAACGAACGTATATGAACTAATCTTGACTAGGCCAAATGATTGATTAACCAATGATATAGAATTAGAGTGAGCCAAGTCCCATATTAATGTCAAGAAGTTTCGTCGATTTCGCAGGACCCAGTGCTAGCGGGACACGACCGGTCGCGAGAGGAGCGCCGGTAGCGAAGCATCCCTGTGAGTAGTGTTTTCTAACTCATTTCTTAGGGCTTGTTATTCTTTGTATTGTGAAAATGATATTACATATTGTGATGAACTTGCATCCTTTGAATGAGTTTTAAATGAAAAGTGCACCGAACGTCGAGGTCTGGGAGCGGGTTAGGGTATTGGATGCGGTAGAGCAATTAGAGTGAGTTGTGACCTTGATAGTGACCACCTAGCACAGAGTGCCTATTGAGGGGTTCTGTGGGCCTACGATGTTGGCAACGACAATAAGTCCTAATCGGGTCGTCACGATATGCCTAATGGTCTGCAACTCGCTCGTGTATTGATTGGGCTCCATAGAACATCGGGTGACCACCTAGCACAGAGTGCCCTAAGAGGGGGTTCTGTGGGCCCAGATTTGGGTCGTTACCTCTACACCTAACCGTCGGTTTCTCCCGCTCGAGTGTTTTTAATCGCTTTGGAGAGTTTGTGAGCCTCGGCGAATGTTTTCATTGTTTAACTGTTTTTAACAAAGGTGCACGACTGCATTATGATTTTGAATTGTGTTTACTGTTGCATTCACTTGCATAATGCTATTGTTCATGCATCCATGGCATATGTTTTAACTGTGGAATACTTGTTTTAAATTTGAATTAGACTGCATTACTCACTGAGCCGCCGTGGATAATTAGGCTCACTACTCTAACATTTCCGGTTCTTCAGCCGCGGATAAGGGCAAGGAAGTGGTCATCGCGTAGGACTGCCCTCTCTTACTCTTTTGGGTAGGACTTCTTGTATTTTCCTTTCTGTGATTATGTTTTGAGAGGTAGAACCATGTATAGGGGTGAGGATAGTCTGTATATAATGAATAGTCTCTCCCGTTGCTACACATGTGTAATGACCCATTTTGGAAATATAAAGTTCTTATTGGTGTTCATATGTTAGATCTCTTCTGCATTATTTATGATTACTCTGATAGTGTGTGATGTGGTGTTGTATGTTGAGGCTTAACAGTGTCTTGGCAAGCTTGGCTTGTGAGCGGGTTTTGTTGGGACACTGTGCCGGTCGGTTCGCCTTTCGCCCTAGGGAAGGGGTCCCGACATAATGGATTGAAAACTATATAAAGTAATATCTAGGACTGTGAAACCTCATGTATTCCCCCCTCAATTCCTATTTTAGTTAATCTAATTCCTAATTCTATAGGTTATAACACTTTTATTAAAACTTTCTCCGAGGTACCTTAATACCTATTAATCAAATTGCCTAATACCCCCCCCCCCCCCCCCCGCATCGTATAGTCAACAAACTAATGTATTAAAATCTCAATTACTGTGCTACCTCCTATGAAGTCAATAACCTCCTGGTCAATTAATTGTTTTAAGTCTGTATTTTCATTATCCAACTATTAAAACTCTCTCCCGAGTTAGTTTAATCATCTGAGATCAATCTTTCTATGCCCAGTAGATAAAAAGCATTAGGAACTCAAAATAGAAAATAGAACATCAGAATAGATTAATTGAAAATTAGAATCAAAGGTTCCTACAATGAAAATCACATCCTAGAAATTGAAATAACTTAGCCGAACATGTTGAAGTGATCACAAAGCAAAGATTTCAACAAATAAAAGATTATACTCGACTATTGATCTTGTTCTTCATCTCTGTTTCCGTTCTCTGCTCCCTCTTCTCTTTTGGCCGTCAACAGTAATGAAATGAATAATTGAATCATAAAAACCTTAATACAACGATCTATTTATGTAGGTTCCTTCAAAGACTCGTAAAACACAACTTAAAAGACCCTAAAAACATCACTTAATCGCACTACCATGGTCTACAACCTCGGTAGTTTTACTGTGCCAAAAATTGTCAAAAATCCACAACTTTGTGTTAACTTTTGTCACATTACCGCTGTAGTGTCGCTCGATTGTGCTATTCTTCCTTTTTTGGTTCATTTTTGCCTCGTTTTTGCTATGTCTCCGCTCATGTTACCATCTTACCATAGTAATTCTTGTATTTCCTGCTAGTTTGAGTCATTTTCCATCCTCCTTTCCTTGTATGTCCATTCTCTACTTAATCTAAACTTGCATAAGCCACGTAAAACTTTCTTCGAGTATTAAATCACATATATAAATACATGAAAACCATATTGAAATTGTCTAACTATGCAAATAACATTCCGTGTTCATGTAAATGCTTAAGTGCCTAATTATAAATAAACATGTGCTATTTTCTACAAAACCCATGCAAAACATGTACAAAAAATATATAATATAGTTAGTATGTAATGTAACTAACATTAATCAACATCATATGACTTGGATGTTGTAGGTGGTTGATCAACAATTGTAGAAGTTTATGAGCAAGTTGGAAAGAGTGCAATTCATCTTAGTCTCGTAGAGAATCAATTGTTAAGTGTGACATTGGTGTGTTGGGTCACTATGCAATCCTATTGCAATAATCATACAGTTTGATAATAATATAACTTTTTATCTAGGCATGGCCTTGCAGATGTTGGCTTTGCTAAGTTGTGCCTCGTTTATCTTGCTTTGTTTTACTTTACCTTGTTTTTATTGAATTGATAACATGCTTATTATTGCCACTTATGTTCCTAGTGAACTTACACATATTAATAAAAACTACCTTGTAGTTGGATAGCAAACTTTTTAGACTCTGGTTCTCATAATAATAGAAAACATGTTTGGTGAAGTAATTTTAATCTTCTCTTTCAAGAAAAAAAAAAGAAAAAGAAAAGTTGAAAATAATATTTTTCTTCATTTCTCAAGTTATATATATATCTTAAGAATGGAAATATTATCATTGAGTATCCAAAGAAATATAAACTTAGCTTTATGGTATCTTTTATTTAGGTTGCATTCGATTTGTGATATCGAAAGTAGTATATTTTCAAAGAATGATGTATTTTATAATTTTTTTGTTGAAATTGTTTTCTTTGTGGAAAAATCTGTAACGAACTAAGTAGTTTTTGATAAATATTTTCAAAATTTTAGATAAAAGTTTTTTAAATTATAGGACAAATACAACCTAATTTATATTTTGTTCACGTAGAACTGCAAATAACACTACAAAGAAAGGAAAACACACACACACACACATATATATACAAGAGTCAAGTAGGTATTGGCAGAGTTGTAGTAGAAACCTGTAAGCTAAGTGCGGTACGACCTGGAGTGTGGCTAGAGGCTAACAAGGACTTAAATAAGCTTATGAACAAGTTTGACACAAAAGTAATTTGTCTTAATTTGATGAAGAACCAGTTATAAAGTGTGATATCAATATTTCAGTTACCTTGTTGGTCTAGTTGAAGCAATTGTATGATATTCATCTTGTTTTTATAAAGAACTTAGTTATAAAGTGTGGCATCAGTGTTTTAGTCATTGCGTTAGTCTAATTGCAACAGTTATACAATTTGTTTATAGTAAAATCCTTTATATGGCCATTGCCCTGCAAATGTAGGCTTGGCTGAACTGTGTAAACAGTGTTGTGAGTCACCCTCTTTATTTTATGCTACATTATTTCATTTTGGTTATTAATTTTTTGATTTATATATACTAAGTTGACTTGCGAACCTAACATAATTTTTTGATGCTAGGTTAAAATCATTTTTATAAAGTTGGATTTGAATATATATATATGTATGTATGTATGTATGTATGTATTGGTAAAATAGAGTGATTCCTCCTACATCAAATGGTATGTTAAAATTAAAAAAAAAACTAATAAACTTTTTAAATAGAATAAAATACATGCAAAACTTCAAAATTTGCTGGTTTAGCAAGGTTTTG
>JAJIYU010004186.1:0-25012 GCA_030144865.1 Tinospora cordifolia | reverse complement strand
TAGAATTGGAACTGGCTGTCAATACTGACACCAGCATGGAACGAGTTTCAAGAATGATCCCACTAGAAATGGGTTTGAGTTTCAGAATTGATCTCTCTCCCTAGATCTGGAACACAGAGGGTATTCCCGTTCGGTCTAAATTACGATTGAATTAATATATTGGTTGAACCGATTTAAT
Organism: Tinospora cordifolia; assembly: GCA_030144865.1. Lineage (NCBI taxonomy): Eukaryota > Viridiplantae > Streptophyta > Magnoliopsida > Ranunculales > Menispermaceae > Tinospora > Tinospora cordifolia. Next base: position 24,834 of record JAJIYU010004186.1, on the reverse strand, counting down.
CTCTGAAAGTGTTTGATCTGCTTACATTGTTTGGTTGGAATAATAGATTAAATAGATAGAATGATTCACTGGGCTTTTTAGCTCACCCCCTTATTTTTCACCACAGGAAATTAATCAGCTTGCGAGGAAATTTACCCATTGAAAGTTTTATTTATTTTAATGTAGGGCACATTGGCCCAAGTGAAATCATATATTTTCAGCTTTGAACCTATTTTTTGCTGTAATGAATTATTATACTCGGAATTGTCGAATAAATAAATGAAGAATTTTATTTACCATGATGTCATTTTGTACATAGACTAATGTACACAGGAACTCTATTGCATTTGGGGTTTAAAAAGAAGAAAATGTAGCACGGGCCCGTCTCCTGGGCATCCCAAGATTTTTGATCAAAGATAATTGAACCGTCAGATGACGTGGAAGATGAGACTTGGGAGGCGGGGTGTTACAAAGGTGGTATCAGAGCCTAGGCTTTAGATGCCTTGGGTAAAAATTAGAAGGAATTGACTAGCCTGGTAAGACTATTTATTTATTCAATTTAGAAGCCCTACCTCTTGTTTTGGAAACTGAAATGATTTTGAAAAAATTATTTTCGAAAAAAGATATATGTTTTCAACGGTTTTGTTTCGATATAAAGATTACAAGTTGAACTGATAGTGGGTAAGCCTTATCCCGAGTAAAGCTAAACATTGAAAGGGAGATGGGTTATCCTGTTCTAAAAAGCACGGTTGCTAAGTAGACTTCAGCCTCGCCGTCCGATCTGGAGGTTGTCCCACCAGCTCATATGGGTAGTTGGAGTTAAAGAACACACTTATTTTCTTACGAGACAAAACAAGGAAGTGATAATTGAGGGCTAGAAATTCACTATGGTCCAAAAGAGAGGCCAACAAGGATTTGAGAACCTAGGTCTAGGAAGAGACCTTAAGTAGAGACTAGGGGGTTGTCAGGAGCGACACAGTGAATCATGAATAAACTTTTAGGGCATAAGTTAGAGACTGCAAATGTGTGAAAAACGAACACTTGTTTGGTCAGGACACGAGATCGAGAAGATCTTGTATCTTTGGTTTCTATGTGGTATGGGACGCATAGGATTCAGCGATATAGAGGCATCTTGAACTCGAAGAATGACGGGCCATGTTTGATGAATGATCGGTGGCTTTGGACGAACTTGTTTCCCTATGCTTGGCTGGTATGGGACAGTTAAGTATGGTAAGGCTTGTGAAGCCTTAGAAACCGAGACATTTGCGAAATTGGTTGGATGTGGTGAAACCTTTGGGTGGAAGTCTATGTCAAAGGGCAAGGGTGGTATGGGACACACGAACCTGGAGACATGGGCAAAAGTCTAGAATTTTACTATGCTAGCATGAATCCTTGAATGATTGAATGCATGATGACCTTACTGTTTGTATGAGACCAACTCTTATAGCCAAAAACAAAAGTAAACTTAGAAGAATAAATTATTAGGCTACTCAACAAATCGAAAACCTAGATACATGAATCTAGAGTTATGATAAAACAAACTAAACAAAAAGATAGAAATGAATACTAAATCGACATTAATGTGTAGATAATGGCCGAAACAAGGAGATACGCAACAAGAGGTAACACATCTGACGAAACCGATTCTCAGGAAGTGCAATACGGCATGACGGAGGCTAGAATGGAACACATGATGAATGAAGTCACCATGAGAGTGATGGAACGAATAGAACGGATGCTAGCCCAAATGATACCGCAAGCGGCACCACAGATGCAAGAACAGGTTCCAATACAACTGCAAATGCCAGCACCTGAGATTCCGGATCGTCAGGTAGAACCAAAGGACCTGGAAGACAGTGAACACAGAAAGTTGCTGTTAGAATTGAAGAAGTTGGGACCATCACCGTTTTATGGTACTACAGATAGTTTGGCAGCTGACCATTGGTAGCAAGAATTAGAAGAACACTTGGACGTGTTAAGAGTTACAAGTCCTAGCAGGGTAGCACTGGCTACCCATTAATTCAAAGGACCAGCTAGAAGCTGGTGGCGGCTGGTGAAGGAAGAACCAACTGTCAATGTTAGCAGAATGAATTGGGAAGAATTTAGGGAGATATTCTATAAGAAATTCTTCCCTGAAGCAACACTAGAAAAGATGCAGGAGGACTTTATTCAGCTAAAGCAGAGAGAGATGACGGTGGTTGAATATGAGGCCAAATTTATCGAACTAGCAAAATTCTCACCTGAATTCATCAGTGATGAGAAGAAAAAGGCCCAGCATTTCACCCAGGGTCTCAAGATTGAGATTCGAAAACTGATAAAAACAGCCTCTCTGAAGACATACAGAGAAATGGTAGATAAGGCATTAACTCTTGAACAAGAGTAAATTTTGAACAAAGGCTGAGAAACAACAATAAGAGGCCAGAAGGTGACAGAGATCACCAAAGAGATTTGAAGAAAAGAAATACCAACCAGAATAATGGGAACAATATACTTCAACGACAAAATCGACCCAAAACAGAAAAATAGTTGGAGTTGGCAAGACAACAAGGGCGGTGCTTCAACTGTAATCAGCGAGGGCACCTATCGAGGTTTTGTCCTAGCAAAACCAAGATGCAACCACAACAGCAACATCCAAATAATCAAGGTGGAGCACTGAAAGCACGCCCTCTACAACAACTGTCTCCACAAAATAACACCCAAGGGCAAAATCAAAATAAGGGTCGGGCACAAAACCTAAACCAGGGTCGCGGGCAAAACTAAGCTAGAGTATTTGCCTTCGCTGATTGTAGGAAGGCAACATCAACCATTTTGCATAAGGCCTTCCCATCATAAAACCTATCTTTAAGATTAATGAAAGGTATATGAATTATATAAGTTGTGAAACACAGTCACGAACAAGGGCAGATGAATGCATATGGAAAGTAAAAAAGCCCTCCTCTCCTTGAAGAAACAAAGCTCGTTACGACTCGTTTTCGGCCACGAATGAAGAGACAGACTTGAACATCTCTTCATACTCAAAGTTAAACATGCGTCACCTCTCAATATAATTTTATCTTTTTAATTTTTAATTTTGTTTTTACTAAAATTATTATCATATTCTTCAACTTGATCTTTAGCTTCTCAACCAATTTAATCTGTAAACATTTTTAAAAAATTTGATTTACTTTATAGTTCTTGAAAAAAAATTGATCCAAGAGGGAAAAAAAACCTATGTTGATTTAAGTTCTAACCTAAAAAATTAAATTGATATAAAATTTTAAGTTGATTTACTTTCAACTTCTTAAGTAAGTTGATCGTTTTTTAGAAAAAAGAAAGTGCTAAATTGATATACTTTCAAGATATTGTGAAAAAACCTAAGTTGATTTCCTTTAATTTATATATTAAGTTGATTAATAAAAAAAATGAAAAACCTCCCACAATAAGTGGGTAAGAACCCTTGGAGCCAAAGGAAAAGAAATTATAAAGTTCCTTTATTCGTAAAATATACTAATTGCTATTGTGATTAAAGATGGGACACTCCATATTAAGCTTTCTAACCTATATCCTTGCAGAGAAGCTCTAAGTAGTGGAAGCAATGTTTCTCTTTTTTCTTCTTTTAGTCATTTAAAGGGAGAGGGTTGCAACAACAACAAGCTTGAAGGTCAATAACTTAATAAATCAACTATCATCTATTATAGAATGTAGAGTAGAACATTAAACTCAATAACAACAAGAAAGACATTAATGCAAGAGAGATATTGGCTCCTGAGAAAAAGGTGACAGGGTGAGAACGAGAAAGAAGCTAAAGGCATGCTAAAAGAGATATCCAAAACCTAGTCGTAACACCAATCCCCTAAACCCTAGTCACAAAGGAACAAACCTTAGTGGGTGAGAGAAAAAGAGAGAGTGAGAAAACAATAGAGGGGAAGCCATTGAGGGAGAACGAGAAGTAAAAGAGACCCTTGGAGAGATGCTCCAATCCCCCTAATCCTAGTTTCCACCTTCATAATGAGAGTTAACAGGATGAACAAAGTAGCTCACATTCTTGAGCCTAATGCTTGTGTCAAAAATCTGTAATTTTTCACCTCCTTTTTTAAACATTGTGTTTGCATTCACGTGCATGATTATGTTACGATCTTGCTTATAATTGACCTTTTGTCAATTTACAAGTAAAGGTAATCATTTGTGATAAGACATAATAAATTAATTCAAAAATGACATACATTTAACAGGTTAAGTTTTGGTCAAAACATATCAAACGCGACTAAATTTTAGGTTATTAACAAGTTAATCTACTAAATATAAAAATAACTTGTTTAACACAATTATGAAGAAGTTAAAAGATAAATTGTAAATAAGTTAATTTAAAATTAATAATTTTATTTATATGTTGATGACATAAGTTTTATTATTATTTGTAAAAATCTATGTTGTTTTAACTTTAATAAGTTATTTATGTTTTACATTTTTATTATAAAAAATAATTTTAAAATTTGATTACAAAAAGCTAAATAGGTTATATATAAAATATGAATATAACATGATTAACAAACGGGTTAAGTTTAGGTTTGTATATCTGACACGATTAATAAATGAATTAAATTTGAGTTTATAATATATAAATTATATCAATTTACGATATAACTTATTTATGATACAATGATCATTTTTGTTTAAAAATTAAAAATAATAATAAAATGATATGTTTAAATTTTGACTTACTCCTATAATTAAAAAAAATGGAAAGATTGGTTAAATTGAGTTGAATTTATGAATATAAATTAAGTACGCAGCTTGATGTCATTAAGAAATAAATTTATAAACTAAATTGAAAAATCTCATAAACTTATCCCCCACCTCTTTATATAATAATTATCCACCATATTAATCACAGCAGTGAAGCATCATTATTAATTGGTGAAATCATTCTGGGCAGGCTTGTGGGAAACGCACGAAATCAGATCCAAAAACATCTCTGTCAGTAATCAATTGTGACCGCCCCCCATGGCCCCACCAGACGCGGACCTTCTGGCCCGTCCCACGTGGAGCCACATCAGATTTACCTAAAGCCGCCCATGTAGCAACGGTATCTGTCACTGCCAGCCGACTCATTAGCTATGACAAATTGGGTCGGTCACAGGTGCGTCAGATAACACAAGAGAACGTGGGAACGCGTCCCCAAGAAATGCGTCAACCCACGCAACTCGAAGCGACGCCCGCGTTTTTGTTCATTTCGTTGCGTCTTACCGCTTGCCGCTTGCGTAGCTTAAAGTAAAGCAATCTACACGTCTTCCCAACTCCTGCGGTACCGCTTTTCCAACAGCAACGGCGACGCCGCGCTCACAGCCCGCGAGATGCTGCTGCAGTGCTACTTCTTGCGGTGGACTTTGCTTTTGGGTTTTGGCACGAACGTTGCTTAATCAATTATAATATTAATTCATTTAATGAATTATGTGGGCACAACCCCACAAGGTTAGATTGTTTCTTGAATTTATATTTAAAATACCTGAGATTGTAGAGTGGGTCCCCTATTTATATTATGCCTTGTGTGAGTGCGGTTGGGAGAACCCACCCTAAAAATTTTTTAAAAAATGAAAAGGAAAGAAAAGCAAAGCAAAAGTACGTGGAATCTAGCCAATCTAGCAGCAGTACTTTATATCAAAATAATTCATAGAACTCACAGTCAACAAACAAAAAAAAAAATTACATAGAGAAATGCTATTATAATATAATATATATGATGAAACAAAAGAGAGACGAATATTTAGCTAAAGGTATTAAAGAACGACGGCTTTATAAGCCTTTTAATGCCATGTTTTTAACCAAAATTCCGTATATCAATCCAATGGGGTCAGATCAGATTATAACTAGCCATTTCTAAATAAAAATAAATAAAAAAAAAGAGAGAGAGAAACCCTCAACGTCATATTGAAAAGCTAAGGCTAGGCTGGCTAGCTTTGATTGGCAGCTAAAGAATGACTGCAGTTTTAAAATGCGTAATACTATCTCTGTTAAGAAATTAAAAAAAAAAATCTAATTTTAATGTTATAATTCAAGATTTTACTTTTTAAAGTTTTTCACTACTGTTTTTTCAAATATTTTTTGAAAATTTTCTGATTAAATGCATTTTTCCATTAAATACGTAAAATATAATGGTAGCGAGTGAAATATTGTGGTTTATTTTTCATCACAACAACACAATAAAATTAATATTATTCAAATTAAATGGGAATTCTTTGGAGATGCTTTTACACAAATTTTGGTTTCTTAACACCATAAAAATATTTATTTCCAGTTTAGCCCTTTTTTCCCCTTTTTACTCATCCCACAATCTATCTTAATTTTGTAAAAAAATTTATATATTTCTCATCATCTCATTCCATTTATGGCACCTTTATTGTTTGAATATATTTATTTTTAAATTATCATTCAACAGAAAAAAAAAAAGAAGAAGAAGAAACTTTGTTCATTTTCTTTTTAAAAGAAGTATTTTATTGTTACTTCTTTTTTCATAGGTGGTAGAGAATTTAAATTTGTAATGCTATTGGAATGGTACTTTAATTGATTGATGAAGTAGTAATCCAAATTTATAGATTTGTTTTACATCAAAATTTTAAAATCATTATTTTTAATTCATATATTTAAACACCATTAATCATACCTTCCATAAAACTCACATCACACCTTTAAAAACATCATTCATATATAGTTTCGATTTTATTATTCAACTCACTTAATTTTTAGCAATAAAGTACAAAAAACTTCTAGGTATTTTAAAATAAAAACTAAAAATATTAGATTGAAAGATGTTTATGTAACATTCCAACTCCCGAACCTTTAACATTTATAATAGGCGACGTATTTATCTCATAACTTGAGACATAATTACATTCATATGCAGTTACTCTTGCTTTCTATTCAAGAACTAGAATATTACTATTTCTTACATCAATCATCTCATCTCTTGGTTGCACCAAGCCATATCCCAAAGTACAAAAATGCATAAATAAACTGACATATTAATAATGGTCGGGGATCATATAATAACTAAAAAAAGGCTTTAATTGGATATTAGAATTGAGAATAAATTTGTGGGCCCTATGGCCAAGTTTCAACAATTAATATTTGGCTCAGGGGCCGACCTCCAACTAATAAATAGAGCTAAAAATGGTGGGTCACATATTCTACAACAAGAAAATAAAAAATAAAGTTCGTTTCTTACAATGATCTCAACTAAGAAGCATACTACTATTTGCGACCATTTTCACATTACTTGTCAATACAAGTATCTTCAATGGTCACCTAGAAAAGAATGAGTGGAGTTAGCTCAAGAGCACAATGAATTATTCACAGTACATCTTAAGCATTATTAGAGTCAAAATATAAAATATGCAAACATTTATCAAGCATTATGTAATTCAACAATTCAATTATTTTGAGTTGATGTTAAGACCGAAAGGATATTTTTTGGTATCCCTCATTAGGCATAGAATATTAAAAGTAACGTCCACATGCCAATTACATATTCATGACCCTATCTTAGGAGTGAAGTTTTAACTCAACTATCAGTTTCATCTTATTACTACTACGATAGTACTAATACTCGCCTTAAGTTGGAAACACCCACGATGACACTAGACCACTACCATAGTGTCAGCATCACCACATCAGTAAGTGGTTACATTTCTTAATCATCTTTATTTAGTGACCACTAGCATACTTATAATATCATTATTCGAGATATAAATAAACAATATATTTTAATAAGCTTCATAATGTACGTATAGCATATCATCTAAACAGTATTTAATATTCATGAATCATACAACATGTTATTAATACTATAAAAGATAAGAAATCATCCTAAAAATTGTTAAACATATCCTTAGCATGCTTTTAAACATTCAATAAAAGTAAACAACTAATCATGTTTTGTATTTTGAATTAAAATAATACTAAATAGTATGAATATTTATCCACACCTTTGACGTTTAAATTTTTATGATATTAGTATGTTAAACCTTCTTATATCTTTAACTTTTTTTTTCACCTAAGAAGGGGGCAAAGTGACTCTTTTTTTTTTAATAACAATTAAAATAGAATTAAAAATTAAAATAACAGTAAATTTTAATTAGAAAATTGTCAATTTTATTAGCCTGATTTGTTTGACAAAAAAGCACCCTAATTGTAGCACTGACATGTGGAGCGCGGGAGCACCGAATAGCTCCCAGCGAATCGTTTTCGCAAAGCTCTTTACGTGGTTGGAACGGGCAGGGAGGAGTAGCGGCTGAAACCTATCTGAAAAAGGTTTGGTGGGGAAAGAAAATGTGGTACAGGGAATAACTATCTTAAACAGTATCAGGTTGACACGTGTCGGTTAGACTGGACTGGCAAATCTCTGCAAACTGTATAAGTACTCCGTGTCTGCAACATCTTATAGAGATTTTTAGGTCGGCAAAGAGAACGGAGAGGAGAGAAGGTCGGATCGGACCGGATCGGAACGGAAGCGAGCGATAGCAATGGCGAATTACGCGTGTCTTCGCGCGCTTCTGTTGCTTCTTCTACTATCAGGTTGTAGTAATGGTTCTTCCTGTTCTTCTCTTCTTTTTCAAGTTAGTTCGTGAGGATTTTTAGTGCTTGAAGTGAATAAAGTTATAAAGTTTTGGTGTTTGTTGTTGGATCTCATTGAGGTCGGTTTTGTTTTAATTCTGTTCTCATTGGTTTTAGTGTTTGATCGGATTTAGTTGGAAATCTGACTGTGATTTGTGCTTTTGGAAAGTAAACTAAGAGAAGTAGTGTTGATGATTATGAGACTATGATATTCAGAAGTTCGTCACGGCTTTGGTTTTTTATTTCCTATGCATTTTCTGTTTATGATGGAGCTCTTTCTCTAGAAATGTAAATTTGTTCCGTTAAATTGGTGAGACTTATTGCGAGGTTGAGTAAACGATTCTTCCACCACCACCCACCTCTCCCCCCCGGCGTGCTCCTTTCTTCTTTATTCTTATCTGTTCCACTCGATTATGAAGTGTTGGATGGTTGGGAATAACGAGGCCTTGGATTAATCTCGTCGTCATTGTGGAGTTCTGTTGAATTTTCTTATTCACGAGCTGAATTTCTTCCGAGTTTCTTGGCTGGCCTTTGATTTGTGCACTGTGGTGCTCTGAGGTCGTCGTTCATATGATACAAAAGTCGTTGAAACTTGTTTAATTTTGATTTTTAAAGCATCTGAGAAATTCAGGCCATCAGTGGGCTTTATTGTTTGCTAATACTTTATTATTAACACACAAGAGGCGCTTCATTACTTTTCTTTGAAAATTGCCATAAGGAATCACTTTTAACATTCACTTTAGGCACTATAACTATTGGGAGTGGTGGAATGGCCTCCAAATCACGCATTGATAATGTTGACTCAGAGGCCATTTAAACACGCTCAATAGACATAGTGAACGAAGTGATTGATGAAAGTGCGTTTGGAAAGCATTTTTCCTTCCTTTTCTATTGTCACTGCAATAACTGTAGTTTTTGCAACATCTGTTCATGGGATTTACAATCAGAAAATAAATCTGTTTTTACATTTTTTTTAATCAAGGACTTAAATATTTCTTCCGTTTTTTAATCTTTTTCTCTTATCAATAAATACTCCATGCGGTCCGGAGTGTCTTTTTCCATTTTTGTTTTAATTTTTCCAAAATTCATAATGATTTGCATTGAGATTTTTTTTTTTTGTTTTTTTGTTGTGCTTTAAACTGCTCATTATTCTTGTTGTCTAATTCTAGAAACCCTTTTAAGTTCTAACAGTATGATGTCTAAATTATCTTACACCTATGTTTACAGGTTCTGTTATCCAGGTCCTAAGCCTTGCAGTTGGGATCAACTATGGACAGATTGCAAACAATCTTCCGTCTCCCTCCCGAGTTGCCGCCCTCCTTCGATCTATTAATATCAATAGAGTAAAACTCTATGATGCTGATCCAAATGTCCTGCAGGCATTTTCTAATACAAATGTTGAGTTCATTGTCAGTGTTGGAAATGAGTACATCCTCAATATGACTGACCTTACAAAAGCTCAGGACTGGCTTAAACTACATATACAGCCCTACATACCGCAGACCAAAATCACATGTATCACTGTTGGAAATGAAGTGCTTTCTGGCAATGACAGACAATTAATGTCAAATCTTCTCCCAGCAATGCAAACTATGCACAGCGCTCTTGTATCTCTGGGGTGGGACAAAGAAGTATACGTTTCCACTGCACATTCACTCCAGATCTTAGCATATTCCTTCCCTCCATCATCTGGGCTTTTCCGCCAAGATCTTGGCCAGTATATTCAACCTCTTCTCAATTTTCATTCTCAGGTCAATTCCCCCTTCCTTATTAATGCGTATCCCTATTTTGCATACAAAGACAACCCGAACGAGGTTTCACTAGATTACGTTCTTTTTCGGCCCAACCAAGGTTTGACTGATCCAAATACAAATCTGAATTATGATAATATGTTGTATGCTCAAATTGATGCTGTTTACTCAGCTATCAAAGCAATGGGGCATACTGATATTGACGTAAAGATTTCTGAGACTGGGTGGCCCTCTAAGGGGGATTCTGATGAGCCAGGGGCCACACCAGAGAATGCTGGTATTTATAATGGCAATTTACTGCGCAAGATAGAGGAAAAGAAAGGTACTCCAATGAAGCCATCAGTTCCAATAGATATATTTGTTTTTGCTCTTTTCAATGAGGATCTGAAGACGGGGCCGACTTCTGAAAGAAACTATGGCCTGTTCTATCCAGATGGAAATCCTGTTTATGACATCGGATTACGTGGTTCGCTTCCAATGTTAATCACTTCAGCTTCTACAATGAATGTAAGATAACTGAAGAAACTCAAAAAATGATCCTAATTTTTGTTCTGCTGTAATATTTTTTATCATGCTGCTTCTTATAGTTGACTTTGTATCTGGACCGAAAAGGGAGACTGTATATCTAACATTAACTGTGCTTTTCTTCTCCTTATTCCACAGGCTATGTGCAACTGCGTTCTTTTGATATGTGTTGCTGCCTTTCATATCCTTATGTGGGAGTAATTTGTAATCTTCCGTGATCAAATGAGGGAAGAAGATGTGAATAGAGGGATCAACATTCAAACCTGCATCTTAGTCCTGCTTCCTGTAATAATGAACGGGGACAGCAGAGGTGAGTGTTTTTCTTATTTAGTTTGTTCTGTTTATACGATACCATATACAACTTATTATTATTATTATTATTATTATTATTATTATTATTAAAATTCAATGCTGATGCTGTCCTTGTATTCATTTATGTTTGGCATTTATCTATTTTTGTTGGTAAATCATTGGCTACTTTATCTTTATTCATTAGAAATATTGTTCAACATATTAGTTGTAACGCCTTATGACCACAAACTAGTCACTTTCCAGTGAAATTTGCAGTATGTTTCCACCTTAATGAAACTTGATGACATGCCCAATGGTCCAACATTTCAACTTTATATACAACCTTCATCTTGTGGACAATTATGAATAAGCATGCTTGAAGAATTTTAACTGGTTTTCTTGGGCGTAGGTGGGACTAACATTTGGACCATTCATGTGCCATTGGTGTGGTTATGACATTTTGATGTTCGCTGCATCTTGCAGTACTTGAATTTCCTCTTTGATTAATATTTTTCTACTTGATCCTGGTTCTTGATGTTATGTCTTTGTTCAATCTTGCAAATGAATCCTTTTCTAGAAAAGACCTTCTTGGTTAATCACACTCTTTTATCACTATGTTTTACCATTGGAGCCATTTCTCTTATGATTTATATGCCTTCATTTCCTATAGTTTAAACGTCACTTATTTGTTGGTTATTGTATTTTTCATTGACATATCTTATAGAGGCTTTTTGATTGTTACTGCCTTTCTTATCCTTTCTGCAAGGGAATCTTTGGCTTGAGCCACTTTGTTCTAACGTCATTTTCTGTTTTATTCTTTCTTTGCATCTATAGTTGTTCCCAAGCTGCTTTTGAATATTGAGCCTTCTGTGTCTACGATTTTGATATAATACATTTTCAATTTCATCCTTGAAAGTGAAGGGGTGGGAACTCTCCTTGTACGTTATGCAAATTAAGTATCTATGTCATACTCATTTTATTTATTTATTTTTTTTGAGAAGAAACAAACAATTTTATTCGAAGAAAAAAAAAATAAAGATCATAACATTAATAAGAGGCTTTAGAGGCTTTAGAGCTGCCTGATTTATATCTTGAACCAAAATTAGTTTTCACAGATGGTTTCCACATCTTGCGTCTCATATTGATCACCCTTCCGAGTTGATTTGCATCTTTGAAGTTTGAACATCTTACAATATCGGAATGAGTTACTAAGGAGATCCATTCTGATGCATGTTTGATGTGGCTTTGCAACTGAATATCTTTATTTGTTTTTAACCGGAGATTAATTTCCTGGCGTTTCACCTTGTTTGTTGCAGGACAAAGTGCGTACAAAAATCGCTGTTTATCCCAACCGACGTCAGATTCATTTCAGCAAGAATCAGATACGTGACCGCTGTATGTTTCCACTCCATGAGCATTCCTCCACATCATATCAGTCTATCAGCCTAAGGATTCAATCAACGCCTCTTGACCCGGGAAATTCTGGCGCCACAATGCCGGGATGGTAGATTAATTCATTTCATTGACCGCGAATAAAGTATTTGGAAAAAAAAAAAACAAAACAAAATTTAGGCCTTGATACGAGAATAATGTGGATCTCATCTAATATTTTTTTTGGGCATGATTCGTCTTTCTGGAATAAGAATATATATGATACGTATGAGTGTTTCATCAAATGAACAATTCTGCTACAGTGAACATGACTACCGATACAAGGACTACAAGGATTGTGCAACCCAAAATATCTAAAGGGCAAAGAGCAATAAATTGAAGTAAGAAAATCAGTTACTGAGATTTATTAGGTGGGCTGTAAACTGAAAATCTGATCAAATCACCAAAAAAGGATAGCTATAAAAAACATGCAAAAAATGCAATGCTCACTTGATTATGCCGTCGGCATACATTTCTCCATTGTTTTATTCTGTGAAATGAGGAAGTACAACTAGATTTAACTGCACAAAGATAAAATGAAAAGGTTAGATTTAACTGCACAAAGATAAAATGAAAAGGTTAAGCTGACCAGGGGGTTCTAGCAGTTATTGCTGTAAAGGATAAGATAATTGCTGAACACCTCTCCCTTGTTGTGCACCTGGCACGGGATTAATGTGAAGAAGTACAATAAATAGCAGTAGCTACAAAAATGATAATGATACAAGAATCTTTTCAGAGAGTAAATTACACCCCTATATCGTAGGAGAGCCGTCTTCCCCTTGTTTCCCTGTTTACCACCCTTTTGCTATCAGAATGCCCATCGTGTAATTTTGTACAGTTTCTCCAACCTCATTCTGTTTTCTCAATCTCACGGAATCTCCTATCCCACTCTCGAGCTTCGTAGTCTTGATCAGACAAGTCCTTATCTGTGCTATATACAATCCTGTCTTTTCCAATAACTGTTCGTTGTGCCATGTCTCGTGCATTCAGAAGCTGAAAATTTTGAAAATAAAAACATGATCATGATTTACTATCTTCTTAATTGATGCACCAATTTATATTATAAAGAACTAAAAAGAAAAAGAATGAAAAACCCATACATAAACACAATCAATTCAAAATTAAATAGAAAGTAGGGGATTCAACAAGCCCCAAAGGTATATCTACCTGAACCAAATGCTATTGAATGCCTAAAAAAAAATCGAGCATTATGACTGCGTCTAGAGTAAACGTTGAGAAGACACTATATGTTAAGCTACTGAACTTAATTTATGGGGGCTATTGTAATGTAATTTTTCTTCTCCTTTTTCATCATTCAGTTGACGCCACAAAGGAAATGTTTTAGCTTTATGATAAGTTTATTTACGATAGCATATAACACATTTGAAGACATTGCATGATATTTCTAGACACCTGGAACAGAACTCAGGTCATCTGTATTTTGACTGAAACACATGAAATAACTAGCTAATAACACTATTTTTGAAAATAGAAGCAAGGCCAAGTCACAGTTATGGATTCCTAATTCTGAACATGCTGAAGCCCTAATGACCAGAATAAGCAGCACATGACCATGTTAGAAACATTACCTTTCGCCTCAAAGATATGTCTGGTTGTTCTAGTAATCGAGCCCACTTTTCTCTTGCTCGGTTCCTTTTATCTATTTCAGAATTTTTCCTTTGTACAAGGAGCCATCGGAACAGAGGAATTGCAAAGAAGGAGCTAGCATAAATCTGGAGTAATTTCCAATGATTTATTGGGTAGAAACAAAAATAAATACAACAGAAGTCAAATGAATGTTTCACAAAAAGACAGGACAGTGGAAAATTATAAATTTACAAAAAAAAAAAAATCTCAACTAAAAGGATTAATAGTAATCAAAAGTATTAATATTTTTAAACAAAGAATATTTAGAACATAGGTATTAGATTATCTAATATACAATATTCTAATACTAATATATTAACGTTATATATAAAAAGGAATTTTTTTATACTATCGTAAATTACTATATATAACTACATTATTGTATGTTATTTTTATAATATTTTAATATTATATTTATATAATTATTATTATTGTTATAATAATATAGATAATATACACACTTGAAAAAGAACAATTTACTTAATGGGCAAGACTGAGATGACCACAATAATATTGCATCCCTCATAGTAAGTCCCAATTGATGAAGACACATCAGAAGATTCAATATATCGAATGATGGAATCACTAAAAAGAATTACTACGGATGATCTAACGTTGTTCAGCATGGAAGCTGATAATGCAGTAGACATTTAGAAATGCTTTCATTAGGTCAACAAGGTTTTCCCAAACAGCTATGATTAACGTATGCAAATAAAAACTTCAAAACAACAGGGAATGCAATAACAACCCAACTTTTGGAGCTTCTTCTATGACCCCAGGAAAGATTTTCTATAATGTGGCTCCATTTATCTTATAGATGACCACCAGGGTTTTCCCAACAAGCAAAATATCCCCTATCAAAGACATTACTTTAAGAGTGAAATGTAGATCTACCTGGAGTAGGGGAAATATGTCAGAAACAAATGAAATGAATCCACTAGGAGCAACTGCAGTATTCCTTCAAAAAGAAATGGAAGCTTAATGTTAAAGAGCATAGAGAAAGTGCCAAATATCCAACTTAGGGTAAATCCTGAACATACTTCAACATGGTACCAAGAATAATAACCCCAAAAAGATTAAGGCCTCCCAGACCTATGACCATTGCTCTCTCTGAGGTTCTGGTTTTACTGCCACATCAAAAAGAATTACATCAGGAAAGGAGTTCAACTAAATTTATATCCAAGTTACAAATAACAATGAGAGAGAATACCTAAATTGCCATTTTCTCTCCCTAAAAACTTTCTCGATCCCTCCAACCCAGTCAACCCATCTCTTTCCAACATACTCTTTTCTCCGACTTCTTTGAGAAGTAGCTGTTCTCTGTAGTGAAGGAAATTGATAGAGAATATTCCCCTGAAATATAATAATTGTATTGGACTGAGAAAATAACAGCTAAACTTCAGAGACACAATAAACATCAAGTACAAGAAGACAGCCTTATCCATGATGTTTAATGTAGACTTGAGTAGGTTGCATTTGTCCATCCTTAGTATCAAGCATAGGTGAAAAAAATAAAAATAAAAAAATAAAAATTCTGAAATGTTCAGTCTCAAACCTTACTCCAGCTAAATCATAAAAGCTACAATGGTTTCATCCAAAACAAAACAGAAATAATAAACCCTTTCAACGAGATAGTGCATTTTAAAATCTCTCAAAATGAACATATATGCATGGTTCCTTTCTTCAACAGCGTGCAAATATCAAAATTTCACCTTTTAAATACTTTTTCAGACCTATTGCCAAACAAAAAACTCTTTGAAAACTATTTCTATCATTATTTAAGACAGAAGTTAGTAAATTTTTTAGATATTCCGACTCCAAACATCTTAGGAAATTTTGGAGTGCTTGATCAGATTGCATGACAGTGGTGAACAGCTGATGTCTTGAAAAACATGAGTTGAAGAATAAAAACAAATTTATAGATGCTGCAAAGTGCAAAGAGGCTGCAATATGACAAGATGGGAGTTGCATTGACTATTTTGGGACTTAAATAGACTTGCATACAGGTTTATGAAACCAAGAAACAATGATAGTAATGAAGGCCAAATTATACAAGTGATCAAGCATCAATGGAAGCAGATGAAGAAGAGCTTTTTTTTTTTGGTAAATTACGGTTTTGTCATTCTTATAATTTGAAGATGCATTTGATAGGTTTACTCATTATTTACCATTATGGACATTTATTTAAATGTAAAATCTCATTTTCTTATTTTTGGTTAGGTTAGGTTTGGCATTATATTTAGGTTTTGATCATTAGACACTTGACAACTAAGATTTCTTGTTTTAGTGAAACAAATCATAAGTTTTCTTAACATGAAGCCTTCAATCATGTCCCCATATGTTTTCAGGACTGTGGATCGATTTCCCATTGGAAGTTACGGTACACTAGGACAATAGTAGAGCTATAGAGGTTTATTTATTTTTGCAGTTGCTTCACTTTGTCATGATGCACGAAAAATTTGAACAATTATTGAAGCTTGACTGCCATTGTTCTAATTGTCCTCGAAATCTTTTAACCATTTTGGCTAACTTGATTGGTGAGTTTTCAATCAATTCTTTGCATGATATGACTCCATATACATAGACAAGCCACGTAGTGAAATTACACTTAGCTTTTTTAATAATTTTGCTAAATTTAGATCTTATGGGTGTCAAGAATAAGTTTTTTTTTTTTTTAATTTTTTTAATTTTTTTAATAGCAGTTGAATTTTGGGATCATGGTTTGAGGGGTTTGATCTACCTTCTGAAGGTAAATGCCCTGAAAAGCCAGAACTAGAATCACATCTAGGTTGAGATTTACCAACATATATAAACATTGATAGCCACCAAGTCATGTTGGCATCCATTGATGCACCAATACTTTTGAGTTATATGTATTGATTTTGAAACTCATGTTCGGCACCCAGTTCCATTTTCTTTACCTTCCTACTGTGCATCTGGTTGACATACACCAAGATCAAAACTTGACTCTAATTTAGCTTTTTTTTTTTTTATTCTGTCACAAGTGTCTTCAAACATAAAATTGAAGCGCAAGGGTGCAAGTACGGCAGTGAAAATCATAAAATGGATTCGAATCACTTTGAGGCTTGATGAATATTAATAAGGATTGTGAGATACACAATACATAGTTAAATTGTTTAATACTATATATTCAGTAGCTACATAATTATAAATGCATTACAGCTTTTGAGCTAGTTAATAATTCAGTCAGATTCACTATGGTTCAGCTAGTGATTCATTTCGATTCATTCAGGATGCATTACCAATTAAAAACAATTCACTAGCGATTCATAGATGGAGGCTATAACAGTTCAAAAATCCAATTCAAACCTTTTTAGTGTGCATCAGGTTATCAATTATGCAATCAGACAACTTTCAGTGACATAGATGTAAGTCAATAGGCTCTAAGATCAGATTTGGTATAACTGTATAAGAGAAATAAACTCTTCAATATAGCATCTAAAAAGTACTGAAAAATCAACTTAAGAAAAATATGAATGAAAGTTGAGGATCATAGTATGATAAATTTTCAACAAAATACTATTTTAGAGCCGAAGTTAGAAGGCAATTAAGGGTGGCTAGAAATATGAGTATATCTAAGGGTTGTTGGATTTGAAATTAGAACAAAAAACCATGAAGACATATTATAGCCAAGAAGAAATCAATCCATGGTTTGCAAATAAAATTTAGTGGACTGCAAATATCACCAAGTGGATAGCATATCAATTAGAGGATTGTGAAACAATTAGTAGGGCTGTGAATGAAGAATATTCTAAGAAGTTGTCATTTATAGTTTGTGGTAAACTTAAAAAGATTACAAGCTCCGCACATCTATTTCTATATGCTCTCACACTGAAAAAGTGAATAATAATGATTTCCCCTCTCTTGTCTCGTGGAGTAGGTAATAGAATCGAACCATGTAAATCTCATGTCCTCATTATTCTTAAATTTACAGTCCAGTATCAGAGACTTATTTCTCATATTACAAATAGGAAATCTTTTCATCATTGTTGGCGTCCATTGCTGGCATACTTTCCTTTCGACTTCCATTGTCGTTGTGAACCCCTTGCTGTTGGTTCTTGTCACATCTAAGAATATCATTGCTACACATCTCCATAGTTGCTACTACAATTTTTGTTGCTAGACATCACTGCTACCAATACCACTATAACTCTCCACTATCATCATCATTATTGCAGAATTTGTAGCCATCTTCTCCTTTTTCGTTCTCATATTTTTTCTCTTCACTCTTTTTTAACCTTTATATATATGTATGTATGTATGTATAATTAGAAAAAGGAGTAAAAGGTCCAAAAAAAGGGCTAAAAAGAAGAGTTATAAAAGAACGAGAAAAAATGTCAATTACATCTATCTATATGTGCTCTCACATTAAGAATGTGAATAAGAAAGATTTCCCCTCTCTTCTCCCCTAAAGTAGGCCATAAAACTAAACTGCATAATATTTCCATCCCCATTCTTAGTGTTACAACACGTACCTTGCGAAGAAGTAATTAGGGAATGTGAAGCACGCAATTGCAAGTATATAAGAACCCCTAAGCCTTCTAAACCTGAAGTTATAAGAAAAAAAATTCTAATCATAGTAATGAAAAGGTACCCAAAAATCACATTATACTGAGATTTGTTGAATCACACAAAAATAGAAATCTGAAACCAATAAAATTCTAATGATCAAGCCTTTTCAGTTGACTTTGTGAAGAATAGGTGGATCCTTGACATTTTCTTATTGCAAATGAGGCGGTAGAAGAATATATGGTACAACCAAGAGTGGGTTTTCAAAGTTGATTTTTTCCAAGGCATAGGCTGTGGATTGGGCCTTCCTTAAATCATGTTTGGATGATTTACGGGTGAAGTTCACACAGAACAAATATGAAATTTCTTCAGACAGTAGGGAATCTTGGTCTGATAACCACGAAAACCTTGGAAATATATATCTAGCCTGTAACCCTCCTTTATACCTCATATTAAACTTATATTGGGTAATGGACAAACCATTATTTTCTGGACTGATTTGTGGTGCAGAGAAACATCCCTGTCACTTCCTGGCCCCTTTTCGTTTTTGTAATAACTCTTCTGTTGCTAATAAGTTATTATTGACTCAACTAACATCCTCTATCATCAACATTCCATCCAGGAATTTCCACTTCCCTTGCAATTTGACCCCTAGGGAAGGAACTGACCAAGATTGATGGCTCATTTGAGACTTAACCCAGTTAGATTGAGCCGACATTTTGCTGACTCCTTTTATTATTCCCTTGAGAAAGATGACATTTATTCATCCAAGTCCCTTTTTTCAGTTTCCCATCTTTCCCTCCCCCTGAACTATTTTCTGTTACCCTTCCTTTTGCACTTCTATATGGAATGCTCCTCTTCCAAATAAAATTAGAGTTTTTGGATGGCTAATGGATCTTAATTGACTGTGCACTAAGGGTTTGTTCAAAGGAGATTTCCCAATTATACATCCCCCAATTATTGTGTTTTAGATCAAATTTTTTCAGTTGTACTTACCTTAGGCAGGTTTGGTAAGCTTGGTAGTGCTTAATGCCAAGAATTTTCAAAGCCCCTCATTCAGTGGCAGATTGTTTCTTATTAAATCATGTGACAGCTGAATAGAAGGTGTTGAATCATGAGTTGCATGGTAACTTTTTCTGTGGTGTGGTCTTTTTGGTGTGAGAAAAATAATAAACTCTTCAGCAAGGAATGATAATTAGCCAAGCTTCGGCCGAGAGAATTTGCTGAAATTCATTGAGTTATTTCAGATTTTTTAGCTATCAAACCAGAGTTTAATTGTAAAAGAAAATTTAAAGAAATTTGACAAAACTTTGAAGATTTCAACAAAATTTGACAAAATCTCTAAAACTTCGAAGACCTCAGAAAAATTCGTAAAAAATTTGAAGATTTCGGTAAATTTTGGTGAAATTCGTAGAATATACAAGTAAATAATAAAAAATCCTTAACATGTACGATGGACTTTAAATATTGTTAATGCCAAACACATATTTGAAACCATTATATTTACACTTTTATACATAAAATGTATTGATTTATATCTGTTTTCATCATTTTTAATAGAAATTATGTATATTTTAGCATTTGTATAAAATTTTTTGAACTTCTCTAAGTCAGTAAATTTTTACAAAAATTCTCTCGAATTTCCCAAACTCTTAGATCAACAGAACTCAAAATCAGACTGTAACAACCCTTGAATTCCATCGTAAATGTGTGCTATTATTGGAAATAGTATAAGTTGGTTGCATAAAAATAAATAAATAAAAAGACATTCTTTTGATAAGGAAGGATTTGTATTTGTAGAAAACAATAAGTAATGCTATTTATAAATATATACAAATGTTGGTATCAAATATAAATAAATGGATTTGTGGGATAAGTAAGGAATTGAGTATTGGTGGAAACTCAAATAAGGGACAGCTCAATAGATGAGGTGGCTGTTTGAAGGTGAAACAAAAATGAAGAAAGGGACACGTATGGGATGTGGTGACTGCATTCTCCAGCTACAATAAACAGACATACGGCCACCCTCTTCTTCTTTTCTTTAAGTTCCAGCACAACACACTTTCTACAACTTCCTTCCTTCAATTTTCTCATGTTGATGAACCATAGCTCACTCATTTCTTTACCAAAAGGGCTGATTTTTGGCTTGTTGGAAGGAGGGAAAGGAGAAGAGTAACATAGGTGAAGAGTAGCTGCAGCAAATAAAGAATTTTGAACAAGAAGTGAAGGGAACAAATTTGATTTCAAGGTAAAAGTTGCAAAATTTGTAATCTATAATGATGTGGAATGGAACAATGGCTTGAATATTGATATGCAATTGCTTGTGAGATGATTTAGGAATGATAGCCATAAAAAGGCTAAGAGACCACCCAAACTATGTTTTGAGGGGGGAGGATGCTAACAGAAATTTAGTGTTGCTTAGGACTCGACACTTAGCCAAAATTCTGGGTTAATTTGAGTAACAACACATGTTTATGTAAGGGGTAAGTCCAACTTTAAAACCTAAGGTATATTGCTCTGAAAATTCTGGGCTTTTGACCATAGTAAGACCATGTTATGAGACTCATTCTATAAAAATTTTAGAGGAAACACACGAGTGAATTGTCCACAATCAATCCATGAAGAGTGCTATAGAAAACAGTCTGACAGCAACTCACTGTTTTGGCCTAAAATCAAAAATGGTAAAACCTATGTTAAGATTGTCGTATGAGGCTGAATTTCAGTGTGTAGAATCATCAGATATCCAAGTATCTAGTGTCCAAAAATCAGCACAAATGGATTCTAGGAACTGCATCAACAGAACTCAAAATCAGACTCTGTAAACAGACCCTATCATCAACAATTGCGAGAAATATATGAACTCAAAAACCTTGAAAATTGATATCCTAAAATCGTAAATAAAATTTTTGGGTATTATTTGGAAGGTCTTAATGCTATCTGAAAATTTTGGTAGCATTTGGATAACTAAATAGTTCTTAGTAAAATGGGAAAATGATAACTCAAATTAGCTTCCTGTTCTGCACAGGATCAGAAATGTAAGAGGCACTGAAAACAATGAGTTCCAATGCTTAGAAAATTCAGGAAAAAATCCTAGTGAAACTAGAGTGGTTGAGGAGAATCTCCACCAAATTTTGAGTCAATTGAGTATCTAATGAAGAGTCGGTAAATTCCACAAGTCGCACTGTTGCACACCAAACTAGAATACCCAATGCCTAAACTCAAACCTAAATATATAATTGTGTAGTATTGGGTTAATTAGACCTAACAAGGTTACAATAGATTCTCAACAATGAGAAAACATGTTTAACCTATAAGGATCACTTATTAGAACTATATATTATAGACTCTAACTATGAGCCAACAGTGTGTAAACTAGTATAGCTGACATAGTGAATGTAATCAGGTGGTTCCATGCTTGGGGAACCACAGGGTCAACAGAGAGGGGAGTAATATCTATCTGCGAGTACTTCTTTAATTTTTCAACTTAAGCATATGCATTCTGTTAGCATTAATCATACATGTACATTGTGGATTGTAGTATGTGATGCATGATTTATTAGGTTTTATATCTCTTCTGGACTTTCAAGACGTTGTCTGGGTCCGTAGGTGAGATTTGGTGAGCTTACGTGTGTTGTTGCGGTGACACTATAGATAAGCAATAGCTGGCGAACATAAGTTCTTGATTTTAGACCACCTGGCTCATGAGAGTTTCGAGGTTAGACTTATGTGTTTTACCGATGTGCGACCATGATCATGTTATTGCTACATTTATCTTGCATATGAACATTTGAGCATGCATCCATATGTTTTTAGAATACTTGCACTAGGTGATAAGTTAGGTTTTTTAATCACTGAGCCGTAGTTGTTTTGGACTCATTACTCTTTATTATTTCATTTTACAGGTCCTTCCTAGTTGGATAAGGGAAAAGGTTTGTTGAATGAGTAGGGTCGGATGTATGGGTTGCATAGTCTCTTATATATATCAATCCACTTTATTTTAATGTGGTGTTGGATTTCTACTGTGTTTGCGGGAATTTTTTTGATGAATGTATATATAACCTTGAATGTTCAAAAATTAAGTTAAATCTTCCGTCATATGTGTTCTGTTGTTATATATATTAGAATTGGTTAAATTAGGTATGTGTTGAGGAAGAGGCTTAACAGTAGTCGGGCGGATAGACAAAGTGGTTTACATGTCATATTGTTGTGCCAGTCGGGGCCCGACAATGTTGGTATCAAAGCCCAAGTTTAATATCGAGACCAAAGTTAACATCAAGTTACCAATATACATAGTGGTCTACTTAGGGAATTACCTTAGTTAGAAGAAATGATTTGATTGATTGGTTGCTATTGAGGGTGTGTGTGCGTGCATGATATATGTTAACTGTGTACTGAGTTGGTTTGTTGGTTGTAAACCTCTCAGGTTTACAGAATGTCCCGCCAACCTGAACCCAATGAGCCACTACCAGCATGGGTTATCACCATTCTTGATGTCATGTATCACAGTCACAGCATTTACACACAGTTGATTCGCCTTGAAACTATGGTGAATCGAGTGCTACACCCACTTGAGCCACAGCAACAGCTCATCTAGTGTCAATATTGATAAGAAAATGAAGAGAGAAGCTTAACCCTTGAGGGGTAAAGGAAAACGAGCAAAGCACGTCTATAATAGTTGTAGTCGGTCCTTGGAGTAATTGTAGTATGTAGCAAATTTTTATATGAGGTATTAGTTTTGAATTAAGCTATGGATATATATATATATCTTTTGGGTGTATATAGGAAGGAAAGGTAAAGCACTGTAGAAGTACAATTGGTGGGTCATTTTGGGGATGTACATACTAACTATGGTTGAATGAAATATTAGTTAAATTTCAGGTGTGCATTTTTCTATTAATTACTTCATATGATAGTGAATAGGTATGTATTATAAATGCAGATTAAAATACCGATGAAATACCACATGTGCAGTTGATTCAGAGTGGAGTGCTTTACGAAACAAAGAATCAAAAGTTGAACCATGCACGTTTTGACGGATATCGAGCTTCAACCCTCTTCGATAGAATTTGGCTCTTTCTTGCTTGTCCATCACAATTCCCTTAGCATATGATTCTAATAGCAAGAACATGGAGGTATATTCCTTGACTGACATGATTCCTTGTTGAAGTGCAAAAAATTCTACCTTCCTTCTTTCCCATTCCACTCTAGGAACAAAAGCCTCTAGAAACAATTTCCAAATCGGCCCCAACTAGCCACTTGATGTTTCGTTTCCAAAATAGATAACCACCATCTTGCTGCATCATCCTTTAGTATATGCGCAACAAATAAAACCTGGTTATCTTCCTCAAGCTTCATAGATCTTGCTATCTTCTCTATGTTCAACAACCAATCCTCATCTTGCTATAGGTTTACCCCTCCACGGTATTCCTTTTGTTTTAGATCTATAAACTTTTTAAGAAGCTTGTCTTGTGACTTCTTCTTCTCATGTTTAGGACGTTCTTCCTCAACCGGTTCTTATGGTATAAAAATTAGACGCATTTGGTCGAAATTAGCCGAATTAATTAGGTAATTTGAACAATCGAAGCAAAGTTCACTGGTAATTATAAAATTACAAAATTTCATCGAAATGTTCAAAAAATCGGCAAAGTTCACTTAAAATCGAAGTTTTGAAGAAAAAAATGTATAAAAGCTGTTAAAAAGAGCATTTTTTATGAAAGAATTTATGTAGTGCACAAAGATTCTGCCATATAATTATAAAGATTATACAAAAAATCATTCTCTATGTATGAAGAAGATTTAAGGTGAGATGCAAAACTGACGAATGGCTATCCAAGAGAAAGAAGCATGAGCTGTAACATAAAGAAGAGATGATGGAGAGAAGAGAAAGAAGTGAAAAATAAGCTAAAAGCCTAAAAAAAGAACGATAAATGAAAATCATGGTTCATCTTAGAGTTCAACGATAAATTTCTTTTTGTTTTTTTCTTTTTTCAAATAGTTTAAGTTAACATGCGTGATGTGCATTAAGCATTTCGAAACCATTATATGTATAATGTATTTATTATATTTATTTTCGACATTTTTAACAGAAATT
>JAJIYU010004185.1:0-24926 GCA_030144865.1 Tinospora cordifolia | reverse complement strand
CAACTCTTTAAATTTCATAATTAATTCTACTAAATTGAAATTTTCATTTAATTATCAAATTAAGGTCTTATTTATATATTATTTTTCATTTGCCAACCCACAATTTGAACTTAAAGATGTCTTAAAATTTTTGAATTTTTTTTTCACTTAACTTATTTCATTTAATTTCATTAAACTTATTATTTGACAAAATTTTGGGGTATTTCAATTACCACAGTAACTACAAGATTTCTAGAAATGCAATGCTTGCGTGTGCATCTGTAACACCGTGATTCCCAATCGAACCTTGCATCACGTGATATGAGTCTTCGCTCGTTGAGAATTGAAATACTTCTGAAAATTTCTTTCTGTCAAAATCTTTTCTTCAAAATCAAGTTCAAGATAAATAGTTCTCAAATAAATATCTGGAAATACATTTTGCACAAAACAAAAATCAGAATAACCTTTCCTTGTGTTCATCGAAATTCATGTAATAAATAATGAAAAATCATCCGAGTAAATGCGACAGTGGATGAAAACATCAAAATTATTTTCACTAATTTGATCATCTGAAATCCAAAATCAAAATAAATATAGTAAAACAATGAAATTAAATTCAAATAAAAACTATATATTCAGTTTTGTTACATGTAAAATAAACAAAAATACAACCTCTAAAGCCTCCTATCTCGGGAACCTCCCCCACGAGGTTTCCTATCAAAAGTGAAGTCTTCTGACATAGGTTACAGTACTCTACATCCGTGTGCACCTGAAAAATAAAATGGGAGTGAGCGCGAAAGCCTAATGGATCATTTTTACATATCACATGCATTATACAGACTAAAATCCAAAACATTACAAACACTTTCAAACATTAGGCGTTTTCAACATTCATTTAGTTTTGGTTAAAGTTTGAGTCCGAAAGAGGGTTGAGATGCTTCTTAGTATTTTCCGCGATTTCGTCTAATCATGGAAAGTCTCTAGTACCATTTAAAATCAGTTATGTCACAAATCATAAAATTATAGCCTAAGAGAGTGTACCTACTGCAACTTGTACCATCTCCCAAAGACTTCGAGCTGTCGCAGGCAGCTCAAGGTTGGGAATACCTATGATCCGCCTTGTAGCTAGCCAATCTCAAGAGGTGGTCCCTAGGAAACACCACCTCGATCTGCCGCAGGCTCATCGATCACACCGGTACGTGGATTCTTAATAATCATTCGTCTTATTTTAGTTTTTGAATCAAATTTAATCACACCAAGCATCACACAATACAATAGAAAATTAAACAAATAATGCATGCTATTGAAAATGATAGTTTACATTAATAAATGATGAAGTCTAAGTGCATGTTTTCCTATTTGTGCATGCAATAATTAAATAATCATTCATCACACACCATTTAAGCATACCAAACAATTTCAATCAATTTCCTAATAAAATTCTAATAATGTAGAATTATTCAAATAAATGCTTTGAATTTTAAATCTATATAATATGTATGAGCAAGGAAATCATGCCCACCTGATTCTGCAGATCTTCAGGGCCCCCTTGCTTTCCTTCGAGCTATTCGTAAAAATCTGAAATTCAATAATCAATAAAAATTTATAAGTTCCTAATTCATATTCAATCTCATTAGAGATTGAAATTTATTTTTAAGCTTAAATAATTTCTAAGATAATTATAAAGTCTAAATATCTAAATATTAATTTCATCTAATTCAAAGTTATTTCAATTTATTTTTTAAGCCCTTATTGTTTATCCAAATTCAATTCAAAAACACATATAAGCTTATATTTTACAAAAATACTACTCT
This sequence comes from Tinospora cordifolia, assembly GCA_030144865.1. Taxonomy (NCBI): domain Eukaryota; kingdom Viridiplantae; phylum Streptophyta; class Magnoliopsida; order Ranunculales; family Menispermaceae; genus Tinospora; species Tinospora cordifolia. The sequence goes on along the minus strand of JAJIYU010004185.1, from coordinate 23,133 downwards.
ACTAATTTAAACTTTTAAATCTTAAAAATAAACTCCCATAATTAATTTTTTTCAAGTTTCTATGATTGATTCCCTCCTAATTAAACCTATTTAGATTAGAACTAATAAAAACATTAAAACTTAAATTTTAAGTTCTAAAAATAATTCTTTCATATTAAATAAATTTCATTTCACTTAAACTAAGGTTTCATATTTAAATTTTTTTGAACTAAGTTCCGAATTACTAATTTATCACATAAAAATTCCTAACTACTCTTTTTTTTAAATAAATTATTTATCTTCAGGTATTAAATCTAAATTATAGATTTCTTAAATTATATATTTCAAAATAAAGTTATTTCACCTTAAGACTTTTTCTTAATTAATTTAAGGACTTTCTAAGCTCCAAATTCTCACAATTTAATTAATTCTATTCATATCGTAATTAAAATAGTTATGAACAAAATAAGAGTTCTAAATGTTACAAATATAGTTTTAGGACCTAAATTTTTTTTATTATTTTTCTTATTAAAGATTTAAATTTCTAAAGGTTTATTTTTCATGTTTTCAACTAATTTAAATAATTGAATTTTAAACTTCTAATATTATTTCTCATTTATTATATAAAAAATATTCCTAATTAAATTAGAATTGTATCCGCAAAATCTTTTAATTTAGGATTGTATTTGCAGGATCTTTCAATTTAGGTTTCTAAAAATGTTGAACTTTCTAACTTTGAAAGTTTTATTTCCAAACATCTAAAAAAAATCTACATGCATCATAAAAATATTTCTACCAAAATATTAAATAAGGTTTTAAATTTCTAAATTTTATTTATTTATGTATTTTTTTTATCATTTTATTTGCATTTATAATCAACTAAAAATAAATTTCATACTAAAATTAAAATTTTTCAAAATATACCTTGCTTCGTCTTCTTTGCACGAACGATGCCAACGACGAGACTTCTTTGTCACACGTTGCTCTTCGTGCAAATTGCGGTAGCCGCAAATTCCTTCTTCGCACCTCAAAACCAGCAACTCACCTTCTTCGTTCAAACAACACAACTCAAAACCCCAAACTGATTTGTTTCAATCCTCCAATAATGACTCAAAAATCCAGCAACATCAACGCATTCATCAACTCAATTTCACGTGTAGAGATTTCAAATATGCTCTTCGTTTTTTACCAAATCAAACCAAAAACTTTTGAATCCAAATGCATACCAGAATTTTGATTCACATTTAACAACTTAATCCATATTCAACAGCTCAAGTACATTAAATCCTCAACCAAAAATCAACCAAACACACAACATAACAAGGATTCAAAACTCGAAATCTAAACCATCCTCTTCCCTGTTTTCAACAACCAAAAAAACCAGAAAATAAACAAGATTTTTGGTCATTGCTTCTTCTATTCACAAACCAACCAGCACACGTTCTTCATCTTGTTTCTTTGTTTGATCCGCCAACCATAAAACCAGAAAATCAAACCCCTTTCTATTTCCTCTGTTAATGATTCACGGTTAGCCACATAACCAAAAATCCAAATCCCAAATCATGTTCTTCGTTCAACATCACCCAAACTAACAAAATTTGAAGATGCGCCAAATCTGGAAATCAAAATCTCGTTAAGCTCATCGTCTTCTTCGTAAAAAATTTCAAATCACACACCAAAGATTTATTTCAAGTTTGGTGAGCTCAATCCACGTCCATCAGCACCCAAGATTCAACCATAAATTTAAATCAGAAACATGTAATATCAAACCTCAAACCAGAATTTTAAAACCAGAAATTAGTGTATGGTTCCCTCTATTTTTGCAATCACGAACTAGAAAAATAAATCAAAAGACTAGCTGCTTGCTTCCTCTATTTTCTACTGAATGCACCAATCCAAAACCCACAATCAGATTTTTAAACCAAAATTCAGATTTCAAGCTCCAGACTTTTCGGACTACTCTTCATTGTTATTGTTCTATTTTTAACGCCACACAAACCAAATTTTTCTGGTTTCTTTTTTCAATTCCAGATTCATCTTCCTCAAATGATTTACTTGGACTACCACCACACAGGGCTTGATTATGTCAAATGTTAGTAATATTTGTATTATCAAAAGATGTTTATGGAGCCCACAAAATTATTCATAACTCTGATAATGAAGCAATGTTTTCAGATTATTGTATTTATATTTTATCCCTTGGATATGAACTGTTGAAACTAACAGATAAATGAGGAAAAGAAAAAGTAATATTCTCAGTTCTCAGATAGAAAGCAGGACTGACTGCATTCAGAAGAAATGACGTTTCAAGCTACGAGACAACCACGTCATCTATAACGTATGTGATAGAGAAAGAACGGGAGCTGGGGGTGTTACAGATAGCAACGACAATAAGTCCTAATCGAAGTCGACACAATACGCCTAACTATCTGCAACCCGCTCGAGTGGATTTTTAGTCGCTTTGGAGGGCTTGCGAGCCTCGACGAATGTTTTCACTATTTAAATGTTTTTGAATGAAGGTGCACGACTACATTATGGATTTAAATTGTGTTTTCTGTTGCATTTACTTGCATAATGTTATTGTTTATGCATTTATGGCTCATGTTTTATTTGTGGAGTGCTTGTTTTAAGTTATGAATTAGAATGCATTACTCACTGAGCCGCCGTGGACAATTAGTTTCACTACTCTAACTTTTCAGGCTCTTCTGCTGCGGATAACGGCAAGGGAGTGGTCATCGCGTAGAGCTGCACTTTCTTACTCTTTTTGGTAGGTTTTCTTCATATTTTTTGTGGGTTTGTTTGAGGGTTAGAAATTATGTATAGGGGTGAGGAAAGTTTGTATATAATGGATTAGTCGCTCCCATTGCTACACATGTTTTAATGACCCATTGTGGTGAATGTCATGTTTTACTGGTGTTCATGTGTTAAATTTCTTCTGCATTCCCCATGATTACTCTGATAGTGTGTGTTTTAGTGTTGAAAGATGAGGCTTAACAATGTCTTGGCAAGCTCAGCTTGCGGGCAGGGTTGTCGAGACACTGTCCCAGTCGATCCGTCCTTCGCCTTAGGGAAGGGGTTCCGACATTATTATAAATATATTATTTACTATTTATTATTATTATTATTATTATTATTATTATTATTATTATTATTATTATTATTATTATTATTATTTTCTAAAACATTATTGATTCTAAAATCTATATTTTTTATTTTTATTATCATTTTTTTCCAAAGCATTGTTAATTCTAAAGTCTATATTTTCATTTATTTATTTTTTTCAAAATAATAATAATAATAATTATTATTATTATTATTTGTTATTTTATTTTAAATTATTATTTTTCTACAAAAGAATACTTTATTTTGTATTACTTGCAACGTAGCGCGTTCGCAAAATTGCGGGGTGTTACAACATCGTCCCATTCGTGGTTTCCCCATTTGGTTTATACTTTAACACACACACACACACACACACACACACACACACACATTAAGCTTAAAACACACATCAAACTAAGAGAGATCCTTATACCTTAGGGTTCTACGCGGTTCCTCTTCGTTTCTTACCAACATGAAGTCTCACAACCCTCGAATCACTTGTGCTTCAAGGAAAAACGTGTGTACACTTAGAAAATGACACAAAATGCTAAGAAACCAAGATTTTAAGTGGGGTTTCCTTATGTACCTGAGTACACACCGTTTTGGAATAACACTTCCACAGATCTCCATCTTGGTGGAACTTCTTCTTCATGGATCTAAGCTTACAAATTATTAGAGAGGGGTTTGAGTGAGCTTAATCCCCTTAGAACTCAAAAGAAATGTTAAGAGATGAGATTAGAAGGCTGGGTTAGGGTTTAGGAGAGAAAACAGTAAGTTGCAGCGCACAAAGCTTAGATTTAGGGTTTATGCATGCACATTGCGTATTTATAGAAAATCTTGCGTTAGCATGGTCACCAAAGAATTATCGTGGTAATCAGGCATTACCACGGTTACCAACCATGATAACCAGGATGATGCATTTTTTGCTCTTTTTTGGGTTTGTCCGGCATTATCGCGGTAACCAATATCATTACCGTGATAGCCAGTGAAGTTATAACCTTTTGCGTCTTCTCCTTGCCTTTTCTCATACTTTTCAAATTTATATTATATTTATTCTAGGTTTATTTGAACATATTCTAAATGGTTTTTGAGTATCTTATTATTTTCTTATTTATTCAATTAATTGTTTTATTTCAGTTGTTCACTAGTGATGTGGAGGTCTTATAGACTTTTATGGTATTACACATTCTTTCATGTATAAGGCTTCAAAGTTGCCTCTTAGACTTTGAAGGTGAACTCTTTTCACTTTAGCCATACCTTTAAAGGTATGATAAAGAATCTCCCATGCTTGCTTAGAGGTGGTTGTTGTAAATATCTTCCCAAATGTTCCATCATCAACTGCTTGATAGATGAGAGTAAGAGCCTTTTGACATTTCTTTCTAGCAGTTTGCAAAACGTCCTTCTCATTTTGAGTTAGAATTGCATCATTTTTGGGTTCATCATAACTTGTGTGTACTATTTTCGTCACATCTTGATAACTAAGCAAAACATTCATTCTAATACACCAATTACCAAAGTTTTCTTTGGTAAATTTAGGAACTTTGAATGAAACTAAGTTATTTGCCATCTTTTTTTTTCCTTGAAAGGACCTTCTCAAAGCTCTGATACCACTTTGTTGGGATAACACAAAGTATTTGAAGAGGAAAGAGAGAAAAAAACGAGGAAACTTGTAATGTTTTGTTCTTTCAACTTGATTTCAAATGAGAAAGTATGTTTGCGTAGCTTTATATAGTGCTCATATGAATATCAAATATTTATGACATAAATAAATCCTATGAACTAATTCTATACATACACCATAATAAATATTAATGCATGCATACAAATTAACACACATGCATGAACTATGCAAATGCATGAGTTACTAAAATATATGAACTACATAAATGTAGAAACGTGAGCCAAATTGCAATACATAAATCATGTTTAGTATAAGTACTAACACAAACACATTGCACATGAGAAATTTTCAAAGTCCTTAACACTTACTTGGAACATGATAAGTAACCAAAAATTCTCTTAAGTTCATGCAACTTGCTCAAAATGTATTTGCAGTTCCCTATAGCCTATCATTTATGTTAAAAGTAAATAGATATAAGGGATGTGCTTGGACATCTAATTGCTTAGCTTAGAATAAAAATGATAAAGAAATCTGAAAACAGAAAGACAATTAAAATGTTAAAAATATATCTTCATTGGTGATCGAGGAAATGTGTACATCATTAGAGTTGCAAAAAACAAAACAAATACATAGCAACTACAATGACAAAAAAGGATAGAAGAGAACAAAACTCCATTAGTGACCTTCGTTTGCCTCTAGTCGAGCACCACTACATCTTCATCCACCTTGGCCTATTTATTTGCTTCATCAACTAACTCAATAACTACCTCTTCGTGACCTCCTTCATGGCAAGCCACATGAAGGTCAAAGGCATTAAGAGCCACTTGCCCCTCAAAGTAACAATCAAAGTCCAAATCTAAATGAATTCCACCTTTTTTACTTAACCACCTTGGTCCTATTTTTTGTGAATTCTTTTTTAACTATGCACACATACTTAATTCGTCTTTGTTTTCAAGTCGTTAGCTTACAAAAATGGAACTAAAGTGATCAAATAATAAAAAGAAGGTTCATTTAGTTATACTCTTATGCCCTAGCTCAATGGTTGCAGATGAGGAATGAATAAGGTAATTATGCCCCAGGTCCTTGGTTCGAATATCTGCGAAGGCGAAAGAAAACCCCACGGAAAGGGGACAGTACCTTGTGAGTCACCACTGGAAGCCCAGTTAGTGAGTTCCGGGGGCCCGACGAAATGGGTTGTGACAATTGAATCAATGGTAGCGGATGAGGAAGGATTTGAGTACTTAACCCCCAGAGTCTCAGGATTTGAGTATAAAAGGCGTCTTTTATTGTGACGACCCTAATCTAGGCCCACAGAACCCCTCTCAAGGCACTCTGTACTAAGTGATCACTCAAAGGTATTGTCCTTGCCTCCAAGGATTTTCTTTTACCTCCGCAAAGATTTGAACTCAAGCCCCTGGTGGTTAAGTACTTAATTCATTCCTCATCCACTATCATTAAGTACTTAACCCCCAGGGTCTTGAGTTCGAATTTTCACGGAAGCAAAAGAAAACTTTTGGGGGCAGGGACAATACCTTTAAGTAACCACCTAGCACAGAGTGCTTTGAGGGGGGTTCTGTAGGCCCAGGTTGGATCGTCACACTAAAAGAGATAAACTTTAGCCACAAAGTTTTATTTTTAGCAAAAAAATAATTTAGCAAATAAAAAAGATATTTGCACCAATCAAATAAAAATATATTTATAGATATTTTTTGTAATTATTTTATCGTAGACATGGAGTTTTAGGAGTTTTGTGCACAACTTAGTTCCTCAACTATGTTTGGATAACACTTTCCCCTACACTATTTTACGGACAATTAAGTAAAATTAAAATTTTCTGTTCGGGTAATATCTAGCCAACAGAAGTTAGTCATCATCACTCAATACTTTATTTGCCGCACTGGCAGCATATCTATATTTCTGTAAATATTACCAACCAGATTTATCCACATTATGTCCAAACCATTGTCTTTCATGTCTTTTTTTTTTTTTTTTTTTTTTTTGTTTTTTTGGTAATACTGCCACCTTCATTACTCTTCCCACATATAAAAAAGTTAAAACTAGCATAAATTACCGCTGTGGATGATCTTTTATGAATAACTATGTTTAAATTTGATTGTAACTTGTCTTTTGAAATATACGAAAGGATGGACAAATAAAATGCATTTAATTTATTGGAGCAATTATACACCAAAAAATAACATTATTAAATTACGAGGAGGTTGGAAGGAAATGGAAATGAGAAGCAGAACAAATCCATGCACGACAACATAGGTTTCATCAGCATTCATATCTTCTTCATCCTTTGTCAACCTATTCCACAACAAGAAAATTGAAAGTGAACTAAAATATTAAAGAAAACAATCAAAAAACAAAAATAAGTCCAGTTTGAAAAGTGCTCATACCACCACACAATTAAAACTATTCACAAACAAAACTATATACACAAAAGAATATCCTTCAAATTCCCTCGTTTTCTTGTTGCTCCCCCCTTGTAAACATTGATCTAAACGCCCCTCCTTTAAATTACTTTTTGTTTTTACTACGCTCCAAAACCAACTATAAAACTTAGCCACCAAGACCCTAATTTCTCGACATCATCCAAAGCAAAGAGACTAAAGCAAAAGAAAAGCAATGGCGTCGACTAGCAGCCTTGCCGTGCTCAATGCACTTGACACAGCTCGTACCCAATGGTACCATGTTACGGCGATCATAATCGCCGGCATGGGCTTCTTCACCGACGCCTACGATCTCTTTTGCATCTCCACCGTAACTAAGCTCTTGGGTCGCCTTTATTACTACACCGAAGGCGAAGGCAAGCCCGGAAAACTACCAACTAGTGTTAACAACTTCGTCGTAGGAGTTGCCCTAGTCGGAACTCTCTCTGGCCAACTCGTCTTCGGTTGGCTTGGCGATAGACTTGGCCGGAAAAAGGTCTACGGGATAACCCTAGTTCTCATGGCCATTTGTGCCATATGCTCTGGTTTATCCTTTGGTAAAACTGCTAAATCGGTGATCGGAACACTTTGCTTCTTCCGGTTTTGGCTAGGATTCGGAATCGGCGGCGATTACCCTCTTTCCGCGACGATCATGTCTGAATACGCTAACAAGAGAACGAGAGGAGCCTTCATAGCTGCTGTGTTTGCAATGCAAGGAGTAGGAATTGTAGCTGCTGGGTTAGTTTCCATGACTCTCTCATTCATCTTCCTTAAACGTTACCCGGCTCCGATATTCGACGTAGAGCACGATAAATCGACGCAGCAAGAAGCAGACTTTTTATGGAGAATTGTGCTCATGCTCGGCGCTCTTCCGGCGCTGTTAACATACTACTGGCGAATGAAGATGCCAGAGACCGGACGCTACACCGCTCTTATTGAAGGGAATGCGAAACAAGCTGCTCTTGATATGGGAAGAGTTCTTGACATAGATGTCCCACCTGAACAAGATAAAGTAGCTCAGTTCAAAGCTACTAATGAATACCCATTGCTCTCAAAAGAGTTCCTTCGTCGACATGGTCTTCACTTGATTGGAACCACGACCACCTGGTTCTTATTAGATATAGCATTTTACAGCCAAAATTTGACCCAGAAGGATATTTTTCCGGCGATTGGGCTCACAAAGAAGGCGAATGAAGTTAATGCCCTCAGCGAAATGTTTCAAACGTCTCGTGCCATGTTCGTTATTGCATTGCTTGGAACATTTCCAGGGTACTGGGTCACAGTGTTACTCATTGAACGAATTGGGCGGTTCATAATACAGCTAATAGGTTTCTTCATGATGTCCGTCTTCATGTTGATTATAGGGATTAAGTATGATGATTTGAAGCATAAACACCATATATGGTTTGCAGTTTTGTATGGCTTAACCTTCTTTTTTGCGAACTTTGGGCCTAATAGCACGACGTTTGTGCTACCGGCGGAGCTGTTCCCGACGAGGGTGAGATCAACTTGTCACGCTTTGAGCGCTGCTTCGGGGAAGGCCGGAGCGATGATTGGGGCTTTCGTGGTGCAAAGTTATACTTTGGATGGGAATGAAGGGAAGATCAAGAAGACAATGATGATTCTTGCTTTCACCAACATGTTAGGGTTTTTCTTTACGTTCTTGGTCAGTGAAACCAAGGGAAGATCGTTGGAAGAAATATCAGGAGAGGATGGTGGAGGTAACAATGATGAGAAGGACAATACTGTGGAGATGACCAGTGAACAATCAAAAGATTCTTACAGGAGAACATTGGAAGTATGAAGAGATTATATATATTTACGGTTTAGCAGCTTACTTGAATAATGGCAGGTCATACCAATCTTGGAGAATTCGCTATAGCGAATAAGAAGAATGAGTAGAGGGGAAAAAGAATGTGTGTGGTGCTGTTTGTCGTGTTGGATGATGGTTACTGTTTCGGTCGTTGATATGTTGTTATGTATTTAGTGTTCATCGATGGGTCTTGTAATTTAATTATTGTCAGGGTGCTTTCTCGCTTACATGTTGTGAAAGCCTTCCCAGAACAGAAGGAAATAAAATGGTTGTTGCTGTTTTGCTTGTATGTATAATATATTATATCTAGGCTTTTGGGATTGTTGTTGTTGTGGCGTTTAAGGCAATTCTATTCATGAATCAGGTACTTCTCGTTATATTAGTAAATAACTAAACATTTTTGAATTGTCTAAAGTTTTGAAAGATGTTTTATATATATATGTTATTCTCTAATGCTCTTTTGTATGACACTCGCACTAATTTTCTTTGAACTTTTTATAGATAGGAATGAATTGCATACATGCAATATGAAAATGACAGATATAAATCATTAATCTTAGGTTTTATATGTTTAGTTTATTAAAAATGATAAAGAATAAAATAAAAAATAAATTCCAAAAATACAATAATAAGGGAGCAATTAAATGAACCACAAAAAATAGATAAACCGCTGTATTTTGCCTTTTTTTTTTTTTTTTTTTTTTTGGCTTTTAGGGAAGAAGTTGGCCACTAGAGTCTCAAGAAAGGAACACCATAGCTATCATGAGCAAAATGTTTCTTGGATCAAGGGGAGCGAATAGAAGCATCATAGCATGGGCAGACTGGATTATGGCAAGATTGGCAAGGAAGTCTATTGCTTGATTTCCTTCATGCAAGGCATGGAGAACATGCACGGCCCAATTGCTTAGTGGCTGGTAGCTTGCATAGTTAGTATATGTTAAAAGTACAAGATACAAGTATGCCAAAGATCTAATTCAATACCAATAGAGAATCAAATTTGGAAATAATGCAATTATATCATACTACATAGATTGTAATTTGATTATATCACACATGTCATAACTATCAACCATGCTTAACAAAACAAGACATCCTAAAAGACTTAAGGGAAAAACCATGCAGAACTAGTGCAGCCTCACAATTCTGAAGCTATATCTATGCTCAATAAATCTTGGACATCTTAAAATTCCAAGGACACATAATCCAATAAACCCAATGTAGTATTGCAAATCTGAAGCCAAAGCTCTCAATGAGTGTAGGAACCTTGCAAATTAACTTGGAGAATTCTCCATATGCAACGATATGATTTCTGATAAAATAGTTCAAAATTATTATTTCATAGAGTTGAACATAATGCAATTCACTGTAATTTTTAATGCTAACCATATAAAGAAAACTTAAGGAACCACTCCCAGTAGATTAGGTTCAAGCCTTCAAAGATCCCACAAAATCAATTGTTTATAATGTGAATCATCATTAATATAATAGTATTATAACCATATCCATGGTGTTATGCTGCTATTACCTTCATTATCTTAATTGAATTTATCATTTTCCCCATCATCTAAGGTTCCTCCAGTTCCTTACTTCCTACTCATAGTCCAAAATGGGGTAAGATATTAGAAATTCATAAATATATAAATTTGACCTTGCCTGGAGATTGCAGTGTGCTATTACTTTAGTGAAGCGTGCTACACTACGAAATGGTGTAGATTCATGAATTTTTCCGTGATTTGGTAGCTCTTTTTCCTTTTATTTCTATCTTGGTTTTAGCCCAAACTTCTATGATTCACAAGCTCACTCATAAGTGATGAGTTCCTGATAAAAAAATCCCCATGGAACACCATACTTGATCATCAAAAACAAAGGTAAGCATCACTAGAAAATTAGATTGAGATTATACCCTTTAAAGCTTAGCCAACTTTGGAAGCCTCGTTCTCTCTCATTGATGAATTGTTCCTCGACCTTTCAGCTGAATTTTCTTCTCCTCAATTCCTTTTATTCATCAGCATCACAAGCTCACCTTCCTCCATCTTAGATTTGGCTCACCAACCTCACAAAGTTTGCTTTGAACATGATATTAAAATAGTGGATGGGAACTTGTATCTATAGGCTTGCTTTTCGCATGGGATTTCCTTGCCACATGGTTCAACATTTGTTACATGATAGTCCTGGGGTGATAGGTGGCAATATGGGCTAGCACCTCATGCTTGATGTGGTGGTGACATTGGATATCATGTCATGCTTAGAGGATAAGCAAAGTGCATCACCTCTAGAAGCCCCAAATTATTGTAGCACATTGCAGCGTGGTGCTACAGTGCACACCCTTTTTTCACTTTTGTGCTCCACTTTCCAACAAATTGCCAACGGGTACAAATTTCAAATTATTCAACTATTTTTTTCAAAAAATATATAATTTTTTTCCCAAAATTCAGATGTATCAAATATTTCTCAAAATTTTCTATTTATTTGATTAAAATACACTACTATAAAAAGCAAGATCATTATAGTCTTCGTGACTTAAATAAAATTTCATCCTCAAAATCCTCATAGTTACATAAGGCTAGGAAATTGTTCTTCTATATTTTTTCTTGTTCATAATTATATCTTTCATCACCATATATTTGACATCTAACTTTGACCATCAAAAGTTTTTATTTCTTCATAGTTTAACCCACTATTTTGACTCGTATCTCCACAACTGAGTTGTTTGGCTTTAGTTTGACCTTATATGATGAATCTAGGTAGTATTTTCTTAACATTAAGATATAAATGACGTTATCTACTCCCATAGCTGAGGGGGTAATGTCAACTAATTGGCTGCAACACCAATTTTTTCCAAGATCTCAAAACGTCCAATAAATCTGGGAAACTAGTTTATTCCAAATGTTGAATTTAGTTTGTCTTTTTTGAGGAAAAATTTTCAACAATTCATGATTGCCTATCTCAAACACTAGAATTTTCCTCATATCATCGACGTAATTTTTCTGCCTACCCTAGGATGCTTCTAATCTTTCACAAAATTTAGTAATTTTCTCAAACTGTTATTGAATAAAGTTTGGTTCAAACATAATGTTATCTCCTACTTCCATTTAATATGCTAAAGATCTACAAGAGTTCTTCAATATAGGGCTTCAAATGGTGTTATACCAATGTTAGATTAAAATTTGTTATTGTGGGCAAATTTATTGTCGATACCCCTTCCTTAGGGCGAAGGATGAACCGATTGACATAGTAACCTGACAAATTCGCCTGCATGTCGAGCTTGCCAAGACATTGTTAAGCATCATTTTTCAACACCACACTAAACACTATCAGAGTAATCATAGGGATGCAGAAAAAATTTAAGCATATAAACACTAGTAAGATTTAAAATTTTATCAAAATAAGTCATCACAGTCATCATAAGTATCAGTACCAGCAGGAGTGCCTAAATCCACTATGTACAAAGCTTTTTTCACCCCTATACATCGTTTTAACCCTCAAAGCAATAAACGACATGAAGAAATCTACCAAAATCAATAACAGGGTGCAGCTCTATGCAATGACCACCCCTTGCCCTTATCCACGGTAGAAAGACCTGAAAAGTTAGAGTAGTGAGCCTAATTGTCCACAGTGGCTCAGTAAGTAATGCCGTCTAATTTAAAACTTAAAATAAGAATTTCATAAAAACAATGTCATGAATGCATGAACAATAACATTATGAGAGTGAATGCAGTAGTGAATACAGTTTAAATTCATAATGCAGTAGCGTACCTTCATTTAAAAATAGTTAAATGGTGAAAACATTCTCCGAGGCTCTCACTAGCCTCCAAGGCGACCAAAAATTCACTCGAGCGGGTTACAGATAGTTAGGCATATTCTCACACACATCTTTAGTATCTAGGCCAAATGAGAGACCGGCTCAACACGTACCCCAAGTATGGTGGCTCATGTCCCGCATGCTCAACCAGATCTAACACTAATCCTAGTATCTAGGCCAAATGAGAGACCAACACAACACATACCCCAAGTACGATGGCTCCAGGTCTCGTATGTTCAACTAGATCTAGATCTAATACCCTAGCCTTGTACCATCAGACCTCGAGATTCGGCACAATTTTTCATTTAAAACTCATTTAAAGGATGCAGATTTATCACAGTATGTAATATTGTTTTCATAAATGAACTGAATAATAAGCTTTAAGAAATAAGTTAGAAAACACTACTCACCAGGATACTCTGCTCCCGACGATCCTTAGGCGACCGATCGTGTCCCACTAACGCTTGGCCTTGGGAATCGACGTAGCTTCTTAATACTGATATGAGACTTGGCTCAACTCTAACTCTATATCTTTGGTCAATCAATGGATTGACTCGGTTAAGGGCAGTCTATCTATGCTAATGCGACCCATCTTGGTCAACATAGTCAAATCTAGGCTATGCGATCAACTCGGCCAACTAGATCAAGTATGGCTCGGGCCAACTGATTCTGGTTGTAGTCAATCCATGCTATGCGCACCTTGACTATGGTGGTCAATGAATTCAAGATGGTTAATCAAAGTTAAATGGGACATTCAACCCACCTTCAGTCACTAAGTTAACTTGGTTAACCCCAGTCATTCTTGGTCAACCTAGTCAAAACAATTGCTGACCTGGCTGGTCAACAAAGTCAAAAATGGTCAACTCCAGTCAACATTGGGTCAATTGGGTCAAAATTGGTCAAAATCCCCAATTTCCAACACTTAGGCATATCCTTAGCTTGTGGCCTTATCTGCGCAACAATTTTTTCAATGCTTCTGTGGGCAATCCGTATATCAGATTTGCACCAAAATTTTCAAATCTATTTTAGACTCCTTAAATCTTTCCAGAATTTTAGATCATGATTTTTGGACTTTATTTGATAGTGTTTTCAACTGTGGCATCAAGATCTGTGTATTCTCGAATTTTATGTGATGGGCAGTGATTGTTTGCATAAATTGACCTACTTATCCATATCAGAATGCTTTGAAACTTGGTATACATATTCGAAACATATTCAGGAACCTCTCCAACACATTTCAGCTCAAACCACTGAGGTTTGGTCATTTAATTGATCCCTAGAATTCTTAGCTGAATCACAGGAATTTTTGGGTTCACGTTTTCTATCATCTTTCATGTGTTTATTTATCTCATCAAACCTCTAATTTAAGGGCCATTTTTTGTACATATTGCAAGAATGTAGATCATGTAATGATTCCTTATCAAGGGCCTTTTGAAACAGTAAGCATATCCGCCTAAAATCATGCTCAAACGTTTCATCAAGCATTTCACATGTATTCTAAAACTCAGAAAATTTTCTAAGTGTCAAACATCTAGTTAACATAGCATTTTGGCATGCATATAAAACCACAAATACTAAGGCTTAGGGTTTGAGATTTATACCTCATATAAGCCTCAAGTGTGAGGTTTAATCACACCAAATCTCGGCCTGATCCGACGTCCTTAACTACTTCAAGTGGGGTCTCAAAGTGGCCTTCAGGAATTGGTTCCTGCTAGGACTATTGAAACAGTGAGTCAAATAGTCGAATTCAGTGTCTTATAAAACGAGTTTAAAGCTTTAGTTTTCATTCCCTATCAACTGGAGGTCAAAATACACATAATTAGGAGGCAAAAGAGTGGGTTTACCTTGAGAACGAGTCCTAAATGGTTGGGGAAATCAGTCTCTCAAGAATTGAATCACACTGTTTTCTGCAACTTTTCAGTTTCCAAGTATGTTGAGCAACCCCCGTTGATGGTCTTTTTCATCTCTTAAGGTTATGTGTTTTGGATAAAGGTTGCCACAAGGTTGAAGAGGGTATTGAGAGCTTTGAAATGAGCCAAATCCTAAAGAAAATGGATGTGAATTGAACAGGTTATAGGCTCTAGAAGATGGGAGGAACAATTTGAAAATTTGGAATTTTTGGCTCAAATGGTGGTTTTATTGCATGGAAGGGGTGCTTGCATGGCAAAACAAGGTGCTACATGACCATCCACATGGCCCTTGAGCTTCCATACAGGATGACTAGTTGACATCACCCATTGGCCACATCAAGAGTGTAACACCCCAACCCCCGCATTCATTGAGTATTGGACATAACCACCATTTTTTGACGGTGGACTTAACCATTTGGCGGGTCCGGCTGGTGTTATTTTACAAGTGATGGACACTTGACTTTCTATTTTTTAATATCTCATGCCTTAGAGTGAATTCAAGAATGCAAATTTTTACTTAATTAAATCAAGGCAATTAAAGATAAAGAAAAATTTAACTGCTTTATTCATAAAAAGGAATTAACATAACCTTCAAACTATTACATTGGTGATCAAAAGAAATTCATAACTTCTAAAATAAAAATTAAATTTCATTGGAAGACTTATTCAAAATTGGGCAACATGCCCTTACATTAAAAGGAAACAAAAAAAATTAGAAACTTGCTAAACTAGAAACTACTCAAATTTTCATGGTCTTCATAGTTTAATTTCCTGAAAAAAAGAGGAAGGGGTGAGCACAAAGTTCAGTGGATCTTTTTCAAACAACCATTTTTCAAATTCAAATCAATAACACATTCATATTTCAAATACTTGCATACACTAGGCGTTTCAAACATCCATTTGTTTAAAATTGAGATTTTAAACCAAAAGGGTTTTGAAGCCCTTGATGTCTTAACAAAGTACCTCCTTAAAGTGAAATATAACCTTTCTTAGCCAATTTCATTGGACTTTTAGAACTTAAGGGACTTTACCACCAACCAAGTACTTTGGTCTTAGAACCATATGAACTAATCATATGAAAAGAACATCCATAGCAATCCACACGTTTGTTATGATGGTACGTGGTTATTATCACTATCATCTTTGTTAAATCATATATTCTTGAATCACAAGATAAATTTTAAAACATGAAACTAAAATAAATAAATTCAACATATGATCAAACTAAAAATTTAATCATGAAATAATCAAAATCATGCATCATACTTTGAAATAAAGCCTAAGCATGATACTAAACATGACATGATTATTATGCATGCATAAATTCGAACAAGAATCAACTCTAAAACTGAAAATATATTTTTGAATGCTTGAATTGAAATTATTTTGATTTTAAAAGCCAAATAAACCATGAACATGCTAGAAATTTGAATAAGAAAAAGGGGTGTTCAATCACTTTCACCTTAAAAATAAAACTTTTCTGCACACTTCTGAAATTCGGCAGAGTTCCGCTACTCCAAGCTTCTAAACACTTAAGAATTCTCAATATCACTCAAGAACACTTCAAAAACTGAGGGGATTATCAAGAAGAAGGCTAGAGAGAGTCAAGAGGGGGTGCTTGCATGGCAAAACAAGGTGCTACATGACCATCCACATGGCCCTTGAGCTCCCATACAGGATGACTAGTTGACATCACCCATTGGCTACATCAAGAGGTTGAGCTTGATGGCAAAACCATGCCTTTGAAACAATGGATTTCCATGGTTTTCTTGCTGAAATCTACCTAGAAAATGTAGAAAATTCCCAAAACATCGTGCTAAAATTGCACAAAATGACAAGAAAAGAAAGCGAGCTGGCCTGTTGGGCGCGTGGGCTGGACAGGCCAATCGGGCCGGCCTGCGCGCCAGGCTTGGGCGCTAGGCGCCCATGCCGCTCAATCGGCCCAGATCCCGCACGAGCTGGGTGTTCGGCCCGTAAGGGCCTGGGCCGGCCCCGACGTTGCACCTGGGTCTGCACAGGCCCGACCTCTTTTTTTTTTTTGTATTTCCATTCTCCTTTGTATATACCTCTATATATACTCGAATTTTGTATTTTTTTTTCTAAAATTATTGAAAATCATTTATTCATCATTTTTCACCAAAATGTTTCAATTATACATCATTTCTAACATTTATCCGATTAGTTTTTTTCTAAAAATTGAATAAGTTACCCAAAATCACATTTTCTTCCCAAAAATTTCATTAATCACTTTAAAAATCTCATAATTGTCCCACAAATTATTTCTTCCCAAGAAATCATGTTTTCCTTACAATTTCATGTGTTTTCTCCTCAAAATTGCATTTTCCCCATTATTCTAATTTTTTTCAATAAATAAATTCAAAATTTGGGAAAAGTGAGAAAATTTCATGCATTCTCATTAAAGTTCAAGAAAATACACAGAAATACATGTGTCGGATCCGCCAATCCGATGTCTAAAATATGGGTCGTCACAGTCTCCTCCCCTTCAAATAAATTTCATCCTCGAAATTTTCTAATATACTAAGGGTCAAGGGGCAACTCCCATGATCTTCGGGAAACGACTCGTCATGTAGTCCTCTTGCTCCTAGGTGTCCTTCTCGACACTGTGGAACTGCCAACGTACTCGTACCATCCGTATCTTCTTGTTGTGCAGTTTCCTCACAGTTTGATCAATAATAGCTACTGGAGCCTCATCATACATACAATCATCTCGCAACTCAACATGTCTTCAATCAATCACGTGCGAGGGATCAAGGTGGTACTTCTTCAACATCGACACATGAAACACATTATGTACCCCCGCTAACTGAGGTCCAATATATCTCGGTGCGAGTTTTCCTAAAATGCCAAACCGAGTTTACCCTTTCCCAGGTGAAACCCGTAGGAGTACATGATCACTGACCACAAACTCTAAGACCTTCCTTTCGGTTATCTGCATAACTCTTCTGTCTATCTTGAGCTATCTTCATGGATTCGCTGAATCTTCTCATTCTTCTCTCGCACAAAAGTAGGGCCCAAGACTATTGTGTCACCAACCTCGATCCAATAAGCTGGTGATCGGCAAGGTCGACCATATAATGCCTCGAAAGGTGTCATGCCGATGCTCGCTTGGTAGCTGTTACTGTATGCAAACTCGCATAGGGGCAAGTGATCCTCCCAGCTACTACCAAAATCAATAATTCATGCCCTCAACATATCCTTAAGTAC
This sequence comes from Tinospora cordifolia, assembly GCA_030144865.1. Classification (NCBI taxonomy): domain Eukaryota; kingdom Viridiplantae; phylum Streptophyta; class Magnoliopsida; order Ranunculales; family Menispermaceae; genus Tinospora; species Tinospora cordifolia. Next base: position 5,246 of record JAJIYU010004185.1, on the reverse strand, counting down.
CTGAATTAGTCTATCAGACTGACCATCGGTTTGTGGATGGAAGGCTGTGCTCAAGCTCACACTAGTCCCCAATTGATTCTGCAAGCTATGCCAAAAATGGGACGTAAATTGAGCATCTCTGTCAAACACATTAGACACTGGGACCCCATGTAATCTCACAACCTCGCAGATATATAGTCGACTCAGCCTCTCCACCGAATCTCTACTATGCATCAGGAGGAAATGAGCAGACTTAGTAAGTCTATCCACAACGCCCCAAATAGCATTGTGTCTTTGCTGAGTCCGGGGCAATCCCATTACAAAGTCCATGGTAATGTGCTCTCATTTCCACTCGAGAATAGCCAAGGGTTGTAATAAACCACCGAGTCTCTGGTGCTCAGCCTTAACCTGTTGGCACGTATCACATCTCTACATGTAGGCTACAATATCTCGCTTCATCCCCGACCGCCAATAAGTACATCAAGCATCTCGATACATCTTATTGGTGCCTGGATGCATGGTGTACCTCAAGCGGTGTAGCTCTGCTAGCACGCCCTGTCTCAGGCAAGGGTCATCTGGTACCCACAATCATCTCCTGAACCTCAGTGCACCATCACTATCAATTGACTACTCCACACAAGAAGTGTTGTCAGCCCACTCTTGGTACATCACAAAATCAACATCAGGAGGTTGTGCCTCTATGATCTCAGCAAGCAAAACCAGCTAGGTTCTCATCTGTGCACTGACTCTGGTCTCGGTCGAAGTCTCATGGATAGTCATCACTATCACATAGTCAATCATCTTCCACTCTTGAGATATATGTCTAGCCACACAAGCAGTATTGACCCGCAATCTACTAAGCACATCAACCACTACATTGGCTTTCCTTGGATGGTACTCAATGGTAAAGTCATAATCCTTAAGCAGCTCCATCCACCTCCTTTTGCCTCATAGTAAGATCCTTTTGTGAAAATAGGTACTTGAGGTTTTTATGATCAAAATAAAGCATAAAACGCTCACCATACAAATAGTGTTGCCAAATCTTGAGCGCAAACACTACTGCTGCCAATTCTAAATCATGCACAGGGTAGTTCCTCTCATGAACTTTCAGCTGTCTCTCATGAACTTTCAGCTGTCACGAGGCAAAAGCGACAACCCCCTCACCCTGCATAAACACACACCCAGGGCCTGTCCCACATGCATCTGTATAGATCGTCAACTCACGGCCTGGTTCGGGTAGCACAAGAATTGGGGCAGATGTCAAATGACGCTTCAACTCAAGAAAAACTTTCTCACACTTGTTTGTCCACACAAATGGCATGTCATTCTAGGTAGCTTCGTCATTGGAACAGCAATCCTCGAGAAGTTTGGCACAAATCTGTGGTAATAGCCTACCAAACCCAAGAAGCTACAGATCTTTGTCACTGTGGTAAGTCTTGGCCAACTAATAATAACCTCGACCTTAGTTGGATTGATTGAAATGTGCATGGCTCCTATTACATGGCCAAAAATCAAACTCTTGTTAACCAAAACTCGCACTTGCTAAACTTAGCATAAAACCGGTGATCTCAGAGAGTTTGCAGTGCGATCCTCAAATGCTTAGTGTGTTCCTCCATAGTATTCGAATAAATAAGGATGTCATCGATAAAGATGATGATGAATGAGTCAAGATATGGATGAAATACTCTCTGCATCAAGTCCATAAACATCGCTGGGGCATTTGTCACGCCAAATGGCATGACTAAGAACACATAGTGCCCATAGCGGGTCTGAAAGGCCATCTTTGGTACATCTTCTTCCTTGACTCTCAACTGATGGTACTCAGATCTCAGATCAATCTTTGAAAACACAGTGGCACTCAGAGCTGGTCAAACAAGTCATCAATGTGCGAAAGAGGGTACTTGTTCTTTATTGTCACCTTGCTCAACTATCTATAGTCGATACACAAATGGAGGCTCCCATCGTTCTTTACAAACAATAATGGAACACCCCAAGGTGACACACTAGGGGTAATGAAAACCTTACTCATCAGCTCCTCAAGTTATACCTTCAATTCCTGCAATTCCTTAGGCGCTATTCAATAAGGAGGGATCAAAATGGGTTGTGTCCCCAGAATAATTTCAATGATAAAGTCGATCTCCTGTTTAGGAGGTAAGCCAGGCAAGTTGTCAGGAAACACGTTAGGAAAGTTTCTAACAACAGAAATCTCATCTATGCTCTACTGTAGACGTCCTTTACCGGTGGTGATCATATTGGCCGATGTAACTATCTCAGATTGTGTCGCTATCCTACCTAGGGTCCTCGGTCTATCGGAAGCACTACTTCGGAAGGTGATAATAGGCTGTCTTAGAATTTGAAATGCCACTCTCTTGGTGAAGCAATCGACATATGAATGATAAGCTGCTAGCCAATCCATCCCAAGTATAGCATCGAACTCTAAGAACTCTAGTACTCTAAGGTCTACAAGAGTCTCAAAGTCATCAAACCTCAACACGCAACCCTCACAAATCAAGTTGGGGTAGATGCTTTCCCCGGTCGTAGTGCTCAACATGAGCCATGTGGATGCCCTACAGGCCTAAGTCCCAATCTATCTATGACATGCCTCGAAATAAAAAACAATGTAGATATAGCATCAATCAACACATAGATAGATGTATCAAGTAGGAACATTTTACCCTTTACGAGAGCCTTCGTTGCCTCAGAATCTGGGTAATTGATGACCTGTGCTCTCTGTCGAATGACGATGGTAGGTACACTGGAAGTTGGGACAAGTAATCGGACACCTCTGCTCAATTTGGCTGACGACACTGGAAACATGTAATCGGACACCTCTGCTCGATTTGGCCTTGGCTCCCTGAATCTCTACTTCTGCCTCGACCTCCACCTCAGCCCTCCGACTGAGTTGGTGGCTGTCCCATCAGCTGGTATGCCTGAACTGGGGTGGGTGCGAGTGTAATTGCAGTAGTTGGCTAAGTCGATGCCCCTCCAGACTGTCCTTCTAAATACTTCCTCTTCCTATTAAATCTGCCTACTTAGGTGGGTCCTAAGCAGGCAGATAATCTCAAGGGGGTGCCCTATACTACCTGAGCTGTTAGACGCTGATCTCTACCATCCATCTCAAACTGTAGTGCGTGCCTCTGTATAATCTCAAGAGTAGCCTCACTATACGCCGATGTCGCCTGCCTAATATTGGGCCTAAACCCTTGACAGAAGAATCTTGCCTTCTCCCTCGGGTTGCCCACTAACTTGGGTGCATAAGCCTCTAATCAGAAAAATCTGTGGGTATACTCCCTAACTGACATGTCTCCCTGCTGCAAGGTCAGAAACTCTACCTTTTTATGCTCTTTCTCTCTATTGTAGAGATGTAGGAACTAAAAAATAACTCCCGAAAACGGGCCCACGTAGTAACCTGCCCCTTAATAGTCTAGGCAGCCCTCCACCAGATCGCGGCCTCATCCTCAAGCATGTGTGCCATGAACAGCACTTGGTTCTCCTCAGACAGCTTCAACTTCTTAACATTCTTCTCAATATTGAAAAGCCAGTTCTCAGCTATGTCCAAACTTAGCCCCTCATGAATTCCTTGGGCTTTAGGTCCGAAAACCTCTTCAGGAGGCGATCATGAGTAGAATCATCACCCTACTTCACCGGGGCTACCTCTGCCTGGACTGCAAACCTCTCCTCTTCCCGAATCTCGGGGATAACTGGTGCAGGAGGCGTTACTGGCTCAGTCTTCTGTCTCTCAGCATTGATTTTGTCAAGCTTCTCACTCAATAAGGCTACCTGGGCGAGACTAGCCTCATTAGACGCCCTAATCAAAGCCTCGAGCCTCTATACGACGTCCTGCCCAAGCTGAACTAGAGGTGGTGGTGGTGGTACCGGCTCTTAGGTCCTGCGTGGTCTCCTATTCGAGGAGGCATCATAGCCTGCATAAAACGTTTAACCTCCATTAGTTACAAAAATGAGCAGACCACAACTTCAGACGCCTATGACCAGAGGTAATCACACGTTAAGGCGACTATCTCTGGAGAATAGCCTAACCCACAAGGTTCAAAGTCTTAGTCTTAAAACTCACTAACACCCTATGACAGTCTGATTCACCTCGTGATATGGCCACTCTCACTTGGTTCGTCTTCCTGCTAATTAGGAGTTAGAAAGTTTGTCCATATTCCCACTATGCTATTCTAAGTCATTTCGAGGTTTTTTTTTAACTTCTGCAATTGCTCTGAGGTTCCCCATGTTAATCACAATTGTTATTCCTTAATTGGAAAAACCCATCTCTGATACCAAAGCTGTCGAGATCCCTTTCCTAGGGCGAAGGATGAACCGACTGACATAGTACACCGACAAACCCGCCTGCAAGCCGAGCTAGCCAAGACATTGTTAAGCCTCATTTTTAAATAGCACACTAAACACTATCAAAGTAATAATAGGGATGCAGAAGAAATTTAAACACATAAACACTAGTAAGATTTAAAATTTTATCAAAATAGGCCATCATAGTCATCATAAGTATGAGTAGCAGCGGGAGTGCTTAAATCGATTATGTACAAAGCTTTCCTCACCCCTATACATTGTTCTAACCCTCAAATCAATAAACGACATGAAGAAACCTACCAAAATGAATAAGAGGGTGCAATTCTATGCAATGAATACCCCTTGCCCTTATCCACGACAAAAGGACCTGAAAAGTTAGAGTAGTGAGCCTAATTGTCCACAGCGGCTCGGTGAGTAATGCAATCTAATTTATAACTTAAAACAAGAATTCCATAAAAACAATGCCATGAATGCATGAACAATAGCATTATGCAAGTGATGAAATCACAATTTTGCATTTTTATCTAACTTTTTTTAATAATTTTATAATAAAATAATACGATTTTAAAATAAAAAATTAAAAAATAAAACATTTTTCTCATTTTTTTAAAATTCTTGTACTATTTTCATTTATTTTTAATAAGGTCATTTATATTTTTGAATATGTGGATGTCTCACTTGATCTTCAAGTATCTTTAGAGTTTTCAGGTAATTGATTTTAATTGTCTGCAAGATCCACACCTTATATCTGTGCATCAAAGGCTTGATACGAAGAATTGCAGTGCTACGTATAACAAGGTTGATGATCAATCCGTGTTCGTTGGATTAACTCTGTGGGACCTACATGATTGCAATCTTGGATGAAGATTTGAATGAGCATATATCCACCCATTTAAGGAAGATGAAGATGGACAATCAACTCCATAAATGACCATAATCTTCTTTTTATTCTC